>JARQWZ010001591.1:100000-152500 GCA_033150135.1 Gobio occitaniae
AATGCTGTTCACATATACTGACGCCTTCTGATTGGTTACTGCGTCCATCCATCAAAACTTTGCTGGCTAGGCATTGACTGGCTTTATCCAGTGAAAACCATGTGTGCTGTGATTGACACCTCGCCGAGCCTGTAATGCGCTAATGAGGCCCAGAAGGCCTGTGATTGGAGGAGAGAGATGAGGGAGGCAGGGCTGATAGTGAAAAAAATTCTTGAGCCTGAACTTTTTTTCCTTGCCCCCCGAGAGGGTACTATGTATGCAACGCACTTTTAACACAACTTGTTGGCCCCTGGGCCCAAATATATAAACAGCCTAAGTATGTATAACCCTGATCATCATTATTGACAAGTGGCTCTTTTTTAGATATTTTCATATTTGCATTATGCCCTCAGTATTATTCAAGAAAACACAGCATTTTCTTCTCAATATGTTCAGTGCCTACATTGACCTTATTAGCCCATCTTAGTACAATCACTGGAAGTAAATGCTGCAGATGCTACAGTCATACCGAGACAGGTCAGTAAGTGACAATAATAGTACTCCAAAGTACACAGGAATTGATTACCTAAAAGACATGAAAAGGACACACATTCATTTTTCTTTAACAAATTTAATTGCAAAATATGCACCATTCAACTGAAAAACTATAAAGACGGTATGTCTTTAATGTCTTCCCCTGGCTTCATAAACATAGCCATGACTTACGTTTTGAGTTGAGAAATATGAGACACAATTGTAAAGACCTTCGCGCATGGAGCATTGCCTTAACCTGTATCAATCTATTTGACAAAGACACGAGGCCCGCCCCTTAACTACTTCTGATTGGCTCATGAGTCGTTGAGCGTTAAAGCTGCTCTCTGACCTGCATATCTCAGATCTAAATGACAGATCAATACGACGACGTATAGTGCCATGTTAAAAAAAAAATGTATTTAATAAAAAAACATCTAAGTTTCCGAGATTAAAGTCGAAACTCCGAGATTAAAGTCGGAATATTCAGAGAATAAAGTCGAAATATCTATCCTCTGCAAAAAAATAATAATAATATTAATAATACAAATAAAGTCGGAGAATAAAGTCGAAATGTTCCGAGAATAAAATACTTTATTCCGTGCGGAAACAAGGCTATGGTTGTGACGATGACGCGCTTGATTTATTAGCCTATGTAGCCTACTGCTGTTCTGTTTGCATAGACAGAACATAGCAAAACGTTTAGATATCGTTTCAGCTATTAAAACAGTTCCGTTTTGTATGTATGACACATTGATTTCGTTACTGTTTTATTAAGTTCAGTTCCGCAGTAAAGAGACTTCTGCAGATTTCGTTTGTCTGTAAATACACGGTGCGCTGTCATTCATGATGAAAATAAAACTAAATGTCATTCTCCATGCTTTCAATGAATAATCCACCTGGTCAACATAATGTTTTATTCATTGATACTTTTAATTGAATAATGCCTATCACTTGAAACAGTTTTGCTGATTTGTATTTATTAAAACGATGCATTTTAAATTTATATTAGTCTACATCAACTTGTATTCCTTGTACATAACAATGAATGTGTCGGAGGGTAAGGGGATATTTGAATTATTTATGAATAAACTAGTGTATTCTAAATCAGTGACGCAAGATCCTTAATAGAAATCTCCACTTTGACGCGAGAAATGCATCTTTACAGATATAATGAAAGAGTTTTTGGTTTGATTTGTTTTATTTCGTTAAGCAATAATTTAAATCTCTCCATCTATCAGTGGCGTAACTTTGCTTTGAAAAGTGGTGGGGACACCGCACGACTCGTTTTGCTATGTGTTTATTTAAAACACACACGTGTTTATTTAATACGGAGACGCATTTCTGCCACATACATATTTTTCCACTCAATTATGTAGTAATAACGAGATCTTATGTCGTAAAAACGACATAATTTTCTCGTAATAACGAGATTGTATGTTGTTAAAACGACATATTTTTCTCCTAATAAGGACATGTGTTGTAGAGTGATGTGTGTAGGCCTATATATATGTCTGTATCCATATTAGATAATTGATTTAGCCCATGCCTTTGTCACACTTGTTTGAAAAGCAGAAGCAAGCTCAGCGTAAAATATCTCATCCGCTGCCTGTATCGGTGGCAGTGCCCATAGCACGAAATTGTTGTAGCCTAATTTATTGATGTAGCCTATAGTTCTTAACAGAGCATGTGGCCATAGACCGCTCATGTGGCGTAACTTTAACCTTGTAATGACGGACCCCGGTGCAGCCACAAATATCATAACTATCTATAAGGCCTCCTGTAATTAAGACATTCTAGAAATGTATTAAAAAGAAAGACGCTTTCAGCCTTACTCAAAGGCCGCGGAAACAATGCATCAATGCATTCCCGCCGTTCTTATTTTGCTTCCGATGTATTAAATATAGGCTACAGGCAATTCGTTTATGAAACCTTGATCAAAATTAAAATACAATTCACTTTTCATCAACATATAAAAATTAAAACAATAATATAATAGGCTAATATTTAAACATAACTATGAATCTAAAGGCTACGTTTTGCATGTAGCCTACTCCACTCCAAACGCTTAAAAAATGTATTTTGTTTATTAAACAAAAAGTTTCTAATTCCAAATGTAATTTCTAAATTCAGTTCATATTTCCAGCAAACGAAATTCCGTGCCAAAATAACAAAGTGGTAAAAAAAACTGCAACAATGAAAAATATTAAAGAATTCGCGGGTGCTTTCGTCGGCATGGAGTGGGGTCAGACATAATTTCTATTGAGTGTTGTTTTGCAGAAATCATTTCTTTAAAGTGAATTTCGTTTTCTATAAATTGTATTTTAATTTTGATCAAGGTTTCATAAATGAATGGCCTGTATATTTAATACATAAGAAGCAAAATAAGAACGGGATTGACGTGCGTAACGAACCCACTGGCCTGTTTCCGCGGCTTTGAGTAAGGCTGAAAGCGTCTTTCTTTTTAATACATTTCTAGAATATATGTAGCTATTACAGTATGGCATACAATATATTACTGTAGGCCTATTATAGAGTTATGATATTTGTGCACCGGTTATGCCACTGATGCTAACATGAGCGGTCCATGGCACCTGTTACCCGTAACGAAGTGGTAAAACTGAGTTATCATCATGCAATTTCAAACATTTCGCTCTTCTCTGTATGTGGCAGCAATGCGTCACAATAACCTGGCATAGGCTATGTAACAGTCGATCATTCTTTACAGATGGTGCGGTATGTTTGGAAAGAAGACGAGTTCTTTATTAAACTCATAAAAAAAAACAATAGAATATAAAATGCCACAATTTATCAAGACCTTGAAGCAGATAAGAGAGAGAAACACCTTGTATGAGCCGCTCAAGTATAAGGGGCTTTCCTTGCCATCAGTGCTTGAATAACACACGCGTCTCCTTCCAGTAAAGATAATGGCGTGCGGTGGATGGGATATACATAAACCTAAAAACATACGTGGCATAATTTTTGGAATGACTTATCACGTGAGGAAAAAAAAATGTTTTAGTCGCATAACATCAGTTAATGGAAACGCTGTCATTTCGCAATATTTTTTTTTTATCGACTATTAGGAAATATGGCAAAAGTTTTGCAAAAATCTGTAATGGAAAAAAAAGCTTCTGACCGGCGGAAAAATTTGTTAAATTAATGTATTACGATTTGTAGATCGTGCTTTTGCTTTAATACACACCTTCCGCAATCTATTTTTCAATCACTTTTAAAAAGTGGTGGGGACAATATCGAACCTGGCAAAAAGTGGTGGGGACATGTCCCACCCGTAAATTACGCCTATGCCATCTATGTATTTGATGTCGGTAAGGCATGTATTGTTTTGAGGATAATTCGTTTCCACTGGATAAAAAAAAAAGACGGCTCTGGCGCCTCTGTATTGCATTGTGCAAGCTTCCACTCTCCGCACAAACCAATGGATATGCGCCTATACCTTATTTATATCTGACGAATAAAAAATCTTCCCATTACAACTTAATTAATAAATACAGAAACGAAATCACTTTGCCATACATACAAAACGGAACTATTTTAATAGCTGAAACGATGTCTAACAGAACAGCACATATTCTCTTCCGTGCTTTTAAAAACAGACATCAAATAAACATAAGACAATCTTTTTTATTATTATTATTTAAAAAAAATTTTTAACATGGCACTAAAACGCCGCCGTAGACCAATATAACCAGAACCTGATTTTTTTTTCTTTCTTTTTTTTCGCAGCCACAGTAGCCTACGCCGATGCTGGACGAAAATGGACATGATTGATTACTCCAACTCAAAACGCTCATGCAAACAAACGAGGATTAGCTGTTTTTTTTCTCTATTGTTTCGTTGTTTTGGATTATAAAGTGGGATGTGTTGTGAAGAGTGTGTCGTTTCTAGGCTTCGTCTGATCTGATCTGAGCGATTATCTGCACTCCATCTGCAGTTATTCTGTTCATGTTTACATGGCTTCAGCATTTTGTTTAACCCTTTCCTCTCTGGGGTATTTATCACAAAACAACTTCAGAACATGAATCTGGAGTGTTTTAGCTTTCAAATGAGGCAGAGTTTGTGATAGTTGAACTCAAGTGCGGCCTAACAGGTTAAAGGGTTAGTTCACCCAAAAATGTAAATTCTGTCATTAATGACTGACCCTCATGTGGTTGGACACCCGTCAGACCTCCGTTCATCTTCAGACACAAATGAAGATATTTTAGTGTAAATCTGATGGCTCTGAAAGGCCTCCATTGGCTCAACTTTACACTCTCAAGACCCTTAAAAGTCACTAAAGACGTCGATACAAAGTCCATCTCACTACAGCGGCTCTACAATAACTTTATGAATCGGCGATAATAGTTTTTGAGCGCAAAAAAAAACCCTAAATAACAACTTATATAGTGATGACGATTTCAAAACACGGCCTCATGAAGCCTCGAAGCGTTATGAATCAGTGAGTCGATTCAGCGGTTTGAATCGCCAAATTTCAGCAGTTTGACACACGATCCGAATCATCATTCGACTCACTGATTCATAACACTCTGAAGCTTCATGAGGCCGTGTTTTGAAATCGTCATCACTATGCAAGTTGTTATTTAGGGTTTTTTTGCCCACAAAAACTATTCTCGCGATTTATAAAGTTATTTTAGAACCACTGTAGTGAGATGGACTTTGTAACAACGTCTTTAGTGTCTTTTAAGGGTCTTGAGAGTGTAAAGTGCATTGAGCCAATGGAGGCCTTTCAGAGCCATCAGATTTACACTAAAATATCTTCATTTGTGTCTGAAGATGAACGGAGGTCTGACGGGTGTCCAACCACATGAGGGCAAGTAATTAATGACAGAATTTTCATTTTAGGGTGAATTAACCCTTTAACTATAATAACCCCGTCTCATACCTGGACAGACAGTCCAGAGCTTTGATGAAGTTGTCTGCGGGCGTCTCATCCTTCTCCACGTTCTCCAGCAAGGCGGCCGCAGCATGAACCACATCACCGGCCAGAAACCGGTTCTTAAAGCCAAAGTGTACGCCGAACGTCTGAACACGGATGTCTTTCATACTGAGGTGGGAACAACAAAACAATTAAACACGTGACTGATAGTGACAACTAAAAGCACAATCATTCATTTCAGTCTCTCTCACCCAAATTTATTGGCCGATTCCTCGATGACTTCACGCAGGTTCTCTTTAATCGCCATATCCATCGAGTTAAACTTCTGCCGCACCTGCTTGAGCGGGAGACTGAGGGAAAAACAACCATTAAAAGGATGTTGTCAACTCGAAAATCTGATTGTAAAATAGCCATAGTATTCTATATTAATGCTAATCATGAGTTAAAGCTGCACTGTGTAACTTTTTCAGTAAAATATCCAAATACCACTAGGCCAGTGTTATATATATATATATATATATATATATATATATATATATATGTGACCAGTCACGGAAGGTAGGGACAGAAGTCGGTTCTGGAGCATTTTGAGTTATTTACAGATTCTGAAAGTGTAGTCTCCAAGCTTTCCAGTGATGTGTAACATGGAAATCTGATAATATTTGGAGAAGTTGTGGCCATTTGAAAGCAGGCACTCAAAAAAGCTTAACAGGGAGAAATTTGCCTCTAAAGATTTTGTTCTCACCTGCTGGGAGTGACAATAGGGCTCATTTACATCTCATTTAGATAAGCCACACCCCCTGTAAAGCTGCATGGTTACAATCAGACCGCATACTATTAATAACAAAGGATAATGTGCATTGTAAATGTCAGTAATTTATCTTTTTTTGACTAAAAATGATTTAGAGGCTGAAATATGTGAGTTTTATCTTTTTATAAAACCTTTTTAGTTGTTATTTGCTGGTTTTCTACATAAAACTTGGTGAATTGATTTCATTGTGTAGGATTAGGACTTTTTAACAGGATTCTGTGATAACCGTCATGATCAACTATGATAAACTAAAATCAACTATAATTATGTGTTTTTATAGTATAATATGCAAAGTACAATTTTCTATAAGAAAAAAAAAAACTCTGATTCTGTTCTTTTCTCTGACATTTAAGGGTAACATAGGCCTATCCCGATTCTTTCCCACCGGCTGAGGTGAAGACCACATGTCCCGAGAGTCTGCGCTCAAACGTGCCGTCATCAAACTACGCCTGTGTTTTGAATAGGCGACCTCTAGCGGACGGGAAACTTACACAGTGCAGCTTTAATGAACTTGCTCAATAGTTAGCAATATTCCCTCACCCCATGTCGGCCAGGAACTCCTGCAGTTTCTTCTGTCCGTTGATGGACCAGAGTTTAAAGTTGCAGGAGGTGTAGCACGAGTTACAGATGCTCTCATACAGAGACCAGTGCTGATACATCACCAGCCTCAGACTGACACACGGGGTCAAGGGTCAAGCACACATTACACACAGCTCTTCATGCATGTTCAAAAGGACATTCCACTTACACATGCATGAAAAAGCACACCATAGTGCAAAAGTTAAAGGGATAGTTCACCCAAAAATTAAAATTAGCCCATGATTTACTCTCCCTCAAGCCATCCGAGGTGTGTGTGACATTCTTCTCTTAGAGTTATATTACAAAAGTCCAGGCTAATCCAAGCATTAGAATTGGATTCATAGTTGCTCTGTTAATAAAAGTGTATCTGTCCATCATATAACTGCTCCACACGGCTCTGGGGTGTTAATAAAGGCCTTCTGAAGCGAATCCACGCGTTTGTGTAAGAAAAATATCCATATTTAAAACTTTATCAAGTAAACTTTCTGCCGATCGCCTTCCCTGTTCAATTTATGGAGAAAGTGTTGAAAGTTCCCCTGCGGATGGAAAGACTAAACGCTCAGGTCGGCTCGTCAAGACGTCACGAACACATCTGGAGTTTCACTTTCAACATTCAACACTTTTCCACAGAAGGCGGAGGCCGAAAGTTTACTTGATAAAGTTAACCCTCTGAGGTACTTCGGGTCAGAAATGACCCAAAGCATTTTATAATAAAAAAAAAAAAATCGTAGCTCCATCGGAATGGCGCGAGACTTGGTGACTTTATTGGTACTTGGTATATGAACACCCAAACAAATTGGGGACAGGATTTGAAAAGTCTAAGTGGTCATAAAATTAATGGGAAATTGCCAAAAATATGAAAATACAGAGTTTTTTTTGTGCATACAATCTACAAATCAGCCAGGATGCAGAAAAAAAGACTCAACAGTGAAGATCTCTAAAACATCACGAGTGCAAAACAGACAAAAACACAATTAGCTTTTGGAATGGCATGCGTTAATTTGTGTGCGCGTGTGTGTTTTTGTGTGTACAAGTGTGTGTGTGTGTGAGTTTTGCACTCGTGATGTTTTAGAGATCTTCACTGTTGAGTCTTTTTTTCTGCATCCTGGCTGATTTGTAGATTGTATGCACAAAAAAACCTCTGTATTTTCATATTTTTGGCAATTTCCCATTAATTTCCTATGGGGGTCATTTTTGAGAAGCAAAAGGTCCTGACTGAGTGTGACTATTTTTTTTTATGACCACTTAGACTTTTCAAATCCTGTCCCCAATTTTGTTGGGTGTTCATATACCAAGTACCAATAAAATCACCAAGTTTCAGACCATTCCGATGAAGCTACGATTTAATTTTTTTTTTAATAAAACGCAAGATGCACTATAGTGGTAAAAATGTGCTATTGCGTGATAAAAATGCTCAATGTGTATACATTTTTTATTATATTCAATAGGAAAAAATGATAAATATTAATTATAAATCATAAAATTATCTTAAAACACCAAAAAAGAAAAGAAAAAATATTATTGAACAAAAATATATTTAATTGATTTTACTAAAATCTTTATCTTAATCCCGCTCTCCAGGTCATTTTTGACTCGAAAGTCCTGAGTGTGACCAATAAATGAAGAACCCCAGAGGGTTAAATATGGATATTTTTCTTACACAAACGCGTGGATTCGCTTCAGAAGGCCTTTATTAACACCCCAGAGCCGCTGGAGCAGCTATATGATGGATAGATGCACTTTTAACGGACTACAAAAACAGAGCAACTATTACTGCCATTATAATGCTTGGATTAGCCTGAACATTTTTAATATAACTCAGATTTTGAAGAATGTCACACACACCCCGGATGACTTGAGGGAGAGTAAATCATGGGCTAATTTTAATTTTTTGGGTGAACTATCCCTTTAAGACCTTTTCACACAAAATGTGATGCCACAGAACCGTACTAATGTCCAAGATAAAGTTATGCAGTGAACATTGATCCTCATGTGAAGGATACTCGTACTCAAAGGAGATCCTCATGCAGTCGATGGACAGAGAGTTCTCCTCATCCTCGTTTCTGTGGTTGTGTCTGGACACATGGCGCTGTAAGGTGGCGATGTCCGTCACATACTTCATGCTGGAGGATAAAGACACACAGGTGAGTCCCATTATGGGATGCTTGAACACGGTGATTATAGTGAGATAAGAGTGAGATTCTTACTGTGGGATTTTGTCATGAACCCACTGATCCGTCAGTCCAATGACACTCCACCTGCCAATCAAAGAGTCAGATCTCAGGTCACATGGCACTGCTTCTGAGAGGCGATATAGAACAGGAAGCTCACCATAGCATGTCTTTGGTGTCTTTAGACATGACCCAGGCCAGCTCAAACATCACCAGCGCCGCCTGTGGACCACAGAAGAAACCGCTTCACTCTCCACAGCACAGATTGAGTGGCACATTCACTACTCCAGTAGTAGAGCGTTGAATAATTTACAAATACATACATTATAGAACTCAATCAGATCCTTTTCACATTAGGCCGTGACCTGCTTTATCTCCCCGAAATTGCTTTCGTTTGATCACAAACATCATCTATGCTTATATTGCAGTTCACTATGTATTGTTATATTAGTGCATATTTCAGAGCAAAATACATAAGTACAGAAAGCTGAATATTGACAAAAGCCTGAAAACATAACTTTTTTAGCTATTTGACCAGCTTTATTAACCGCCTAAAGCATCTTTAGGTAAATCTGATGAAGTCACAGATGCACTAAAGGGACAGTTCACCCAAAAATGAAAATGACCCCATGATTTACTCATGTTTATGACATTCTTCATTCAGACGAACACAATCAGAGATATATTAATAAAGTCCTGACTGTTCCAAGCTTTATAATGGCAGTGAATGGGAGACCAAAATTAAGCCCAAAAAAGTGCATCTATCTATCATAAAATGCACTTTTATGATGGACGGATGCACTTTAACGATGGACGGATGCACTTTTATGATGGACAGATGCACTTTTATGATGGACAGATGCACTATTATGAGGGATGGATGCTCTTTTATGATGGACGGATGCACTTTTATGATGGACGGATGCACTTTTATGATGGACGGATGCACTTTAACGATGGATGGATGCACTTTTATGATGGATGGATGCACTTTTATGATGGATAGATGCACTTTTATGATGGACGGATGCACTTTTATGATGGACAGATGCACTTTTATGATGGACGGATGCACTTTTATGATGGACGGATGCACTTTTATGATGGACGGATGCACTTTTATGATGGATGGATGCACTTTTATGATGGACAGATGCACTTTTATGATGGACAGATGCACTTTTATGATGGACGGATGCACTTTTATGATGGACGGATGCACTTTTATGATGGACGGATGCACTTTTATGATGGACGGATGCACTTTTATGATGGACGGATGCACTTTTATGATGGACGGATGCACTTTTATGATGGACGGATGCACTTTTATGATGGACGGATGCACTTTTATGATGGACGGATGCACTTTTATGATGGACGGATGCACTATTATGAGGGATGGATGCTCTTTTATGATGGATGGATGCACTTTTATGATGGACGGATGCACTTTTATGATGGACGGATGCACTTTAACGATGGACAGATGCACTTTTATGATGGACGGATGCACTTTAACGATGGACAGATGCACTTTTATGATGGACGGATGCACTTTTATGATGGATGGATGCACTTTTATGATGGACGGATGCACTTTTATGATGGACAGATGCACTTTTATGATGGACGGATGCACTTTTATGATGGACGGATGCACTTTTATGATGGACGGATGCACTTTTATGATGGACGGATGCACTTTAACGATGGATGGATGCACTTTTATGATGGACGGATGCACTTTAACGATGGATGGATGCACTTTTATGATGGATGGATGCACTTTTATGATGGACGGATGCACTTTTATGATGGACGGATGCACTTTTATGATGGACGGATGCACTTTTATGATGGACGGATGCACTATTATGAGGGATGGATGCTCTTTTATGATGGACGGATGCACTTTTATGATGGACGGATGCACTTTTATGATGGACGGATGCACTTTTATGATGGACGGATGCACTTTTATGATGAACGGATGCACTTTTATGATGGACGGATGCACTTTTATGATGGACGGATGCACTTTTATGATGGACGGATGCACTTTTATGATGGACGGATGCACTTTTATGATGGACGGATGCACTTTTATGATGGACGGATGCACTATTATGAGGGATGGATGCTCTTTTATGATGGACGGATGCACTTTTATGATGGACGGATGCACTTTTATGATGGACGGATGCACTTTAACGATGGATGGATGCACTTTTATGATGGATGGATGCACTTTTATGATGGATAGATGCACTTTTATGATGGATGGATGCACTTTTATGATGGACGGATGCACTTTTATGATGGACGGATGCACTTTAACGATGGACAGATGCACTTTTATGATGGACGGATGCACTTTAACGATGGATGGATGCACTTTTATGATGGACGGATGCACTTTTATGATGGACAGATGCACTTTTATGATGGACGGATGCACTTTAACGATGGATGGATGCACTTTTATGATGGATGGATGCACTTTTATGATGGATGGATGCACTTTTATGATGGACGGATGCACTTTTATGATGGATGGATGCACTTTTATGATGATGGATGCACTTTTATGATGGACGGATGCACTTTTATGATGGACGGATGCACTTTTATGATGGACGGATGCACTTTAACGATGGATGGATGCACTTTTATGATGGACGGATGCACTTTAACGATGGATGGATGCACTTTTATGATGGATGGATGCACTTTTATGATGGACAGATGCACTTTTATGATGGACGGATGCACTTTTATGATGGACAGATGCACTTTTATGATGGACGGATGCACTTTAACGATGGACGGATGCACTTTAACGATGGATGGATGCACTTTTATGATGGATGGATGCACTTTTATGATGTATAGATGCACTTTTATGATGGACGGATGCACTTATGATGGACGGATGCTCTTTTATGATGGACGGATGCACTTTTATGATGGACGGATGCACTTTTATGATGGACGGATGCACTTTAACGATGGATGGATGCACTTTTATGATGGATGGATGCACTTTTATGATGTATAGATGCACTTTTATGATGGACGGATGCACTTATGATGGACGGATGCTCTTTTATGATGGACGGATGCACTTTTATGATGGACGGATGCACTTTTATGATGGACGGATGCACTTTAACGATGGAGGAATGCACTTTTACGATGGAGGAATGCACTTTTATGATGGACGGATACACTTTTATGATGGACGGATGCACTTTTATGATGGACGGATGCACTTTTATGATGGACGGATGCACTTTTATGATGGACGGATGCACTATTATGAGGGATGGATGCTCTTTTATGATGGATGGATGCACTTTTATGATGGACGGATGCACTTTTATGATGGACGGATGCACTTTAACGATGGACAGATGCACTTTTATGATGGACGGATGCACTTTAACGATGGACAGATGCACTTTTATGATGGACGGATGCACTTTAACGATGGATGGATGCACTTTTATGATGGACGGATGCACTTTTATGATGGATGGATGCACTTTTATGATGGACGGATGCACTTTTATGATGGACAGATGCACTTTTATGATGGACGGATGCACTTTAACGATGGATGGATGCACTTTTATGATGGATGGATGCACTTTTATGATGGATGGATGCACTTTTATGATGGACGGATGCACTTTTATGATGGATGGATGCACTTTTATGATGATGGATGCACTTTTATGATGGACGGATGCACTTTTATGATGGACGGATGCACTTTAACGATGGACGGATGCACTTTTATGATGGACGGATGCACTTTTATGATGAACGGATGCACTTTTATGATGGACAGATGCACTTTTATGATGGACGGATGCACTTTAACGATGGATGGATGCACTTTTATGATGGATGGATGCACTTTTATGATGGACGGATGCACTTTTATGATGGACAGATGCACTTTTATGATGGACGGATGCACTTTTATGATGAACGGATGCACTTTTATGATGGACGGATGCACTTTTATGATGGACGGATGCACTTTTATGATGGACGGATGCACTTTTATGATGGACGGATGCACTTTTATGATGGACGGATGCACTATTATGAGGGATGGATGCTCTTTTATGATGGATGGATGCACTTTTATGATGGACGGATGCACTTTTATGATGGACGGATGCACTTTAACGATGGACAGATGCACTTTTATGATGGACGGATGCACTTTAACGATGGACAGATGCACTTTTATGATGGACGGATGCACTTTAACGATGGATGGATGCACTTTTATGATGGACGGATGCACTTTTATGATGGATGGATGCACTTTTATGATGGACGGATGCACTTTTATGATGGACAGATGCACTTTTATGATGGACGGATGCACTTTAACGATGGATGGATGCACTTTTATGATGGATGGATGCACTTTTATGATGGATGGATGCACTTTTATGATGGACGGATGCACTTTTATGATGGATGGATGCACTTTTATGATGATGGATGCACTTTTATGATGGACGGATGCACTTTTATGATGGACGGATGCACTTTTATGATGGACGGATGCACTTTAACGATGGATGGATGCACTTTTATGATGGACGGATGCACTTTAACGATGGATGGATGCACTTTTATGATGGATGGATGCACTTTTATGATGGACGGATGCACTTTTATGATGGACGGATGCACTTTTATGATGGACAGATGCACTTTTATGATGGACGGATGCACTTTAACGATGGATGGATGCACTTTTATGATGTATAGATGCACTTTTATGATGGACAGATGCACTTTTATGATGGACGGATGCACTTTTATGATGGACAGATGCACTTTTATGATGGATAGATGCACTTTTATGATGGACGGATGCACTTTTATGATGGACAGATGCACTTTTATGATGGACGGATGCACTTTAACGATGGATGGATGCACTTTTATAATGTATAGATGCACTTTTATGATGGACAGATGCACTTTTATGATGGACGGATGCACTTATGATGGACGGATGCTCTTTTATGATGGACGGATGCACTTTTATGATGGACGGATGCACTTTAACGATGGAGGAATGCACTTTTACGATGGAGGAATGCACTTTTATGATGGACGGATACACTTTTATGATGGACGGATGCACTTTTATGATGGACGGATGCACTTTTATGATGGACGGATGCACTTTTATGATGGACGGATGCACTTTTATGATGGACGGATGCACTTTTATGATGGACGGATGCACTTTTATGATGGACGGATGCACTTTTATGATGGACGGATACACTTTTATGATGGACGGATGCACTTTTATGATGGACGGATGCACTTTTATGATGGACGGATGCACTTTAACGATGGACGGATGCACTTTTATGATGGACGGATGCACTTTTATGATGGACGGATGCACTTTTATGATGGACGGATGCACTTTTATGATGGATGCACTTTTATGATGGACGGATGCACTTTTATTATGGACGGATGCACTTATGATGGACGGATGCACTTTTATGATGGACATAAAAAAAATGGACATTAGTGTCAGTATGACATTAAACTATTACATATAAATGTTGAATATGATGTATAATAATGCAGTGGGGGAATATTTGTGGGTCCTCATAATGCCAAATGTCTCATGTTTCCATTAAAAAGTGGCCTTCATTATTGTAAATATATCTAGTGACAGAGTGCATATTCGTCTAAAATAAATCTGTATTTTCAGCTTCAGAATCATGAATATTTATATTCTGGTGTCATTGTCCGGAGCATTGGGTTACCAGCTCCGAGTCCAAGCCTATTCATTAATAATTCCATATTTAGCATTTTAATCAACAGTACATGTTTTGTTAACCTTTTACCATATGCCTTGGAGTATAGCGATAATATCGTATCGTTACACATGAGAACATGACCATAGTTACTCACTGATGTCCCATGGAACTCGTACTGCTCGTAGTCAAACAGAATCTCTCTCCTGCAAACACACACACACACACACACAATGAATTCATCACCGCACTGGTCATTTTAATCTGGAGTGATGGTTATGATTATGACCTTCGAGCTTCCCATTCCCGTCTGGCCCGCTGTCGTTCGATTCTCCTCTCCAGAGCTCCCTGAGGAAGAGAAGGCAGAGCATAAGAGAATCCAGCTGCTCATAACATGCATAACACGGATATAAACACATGCCTCATCATAACGCCTCCGTTTCCCAGAAGGCTCTGCGCTCCCATCGCTTTCATTTCCAGAATCATCGCCGTCTCCCTCTTCGTCCTCATCCTCATCACGGAAGATGTCATCATAGGTCGGAACACCAAGGTCGTCATCTTGCTTGATCAGGAGCTTGATCTGTTGCAGTTGAAGTAAAGAAATCATTTATTAAAGAGATAAATCACAACTTCTCATTTCCCGTCAGTCTCAGCACACGATGAACTACAGAAGAGTCGAGTTTTAAACAGGAGAAATATGGAAACTCTTTGGTCATTTTTGAGCGAGATGCTAACGGTCTAATCAGATTCAATGATCTATGCTAAGCTATGCTAACAGTGCTAGCACCAGACCCGGAGATCGGCTGAATGAAAATGCTCAAACTCAACTGTTTAACTCTAGGGGAGACGGAAAATGGTGGCGTGTTCCTTTAACCCCTAGGAGTCTGAGCTGTTTTGGGGCCCTTTAGAAGTTTTGACATGCTCTGACATTTGTGTTTTTTTCAGTTGCTTATAAACACATTAATGGCAAGAGTGTAATTACACTGTATTCAGCACAAACTGTGCTACCATAATATGTGAGCAACATATATGTACATGCTTGTATGAGAAAAATGTTTATGCATGGTTTTTGAATTTTTTTTAAATGAAGGCCTCAAAACACACAATAGATATGTGTCCACAAGACTTTTGACTAGTGGGTGTATTTGCCTAGAGTTTTGGCTTTAAACTGATGTGAGAATCATTGAGCCGGCTCATTCACATAAAACAATACACTGATTTAAAATTTGTAAGACAGTTTCTCTTCACAAAGCCAGTATGCGAGGAGGCGTGATATCTAATGAATAAAGATGAGTATCACCGGAAAGGACAAAAGAACATAATAGCCCGCATAATGAGCTACATAATAAATGAGCTTCAGGTACTGATGTGACTGAGAGCAGCAGGACAAAGGACATATTATATATTGTACTTATCTAGTAAATGCATCTTGATTTAAGAATGTTTAAATATTTAGTCTAGAAACAAGACAAAGCATTTTTTAAATTTTGTTACCAAGAGTATTTTTTCTACATTTTTTTTACTATTTATGTTTTTGAAAGTAGTCTCATGCTAAAAAATTTAATAATAAATAATTAAAATTAAGATACAATTTATACAAAACGAAATTCACTTTAACGAAAGCAATTCACTTTCTACAAAACAAAACTCGATATTGGTAAAACAAACTTTGATATTAAATTAAAAAAATAACATTAGGCTATAATATTTAAACATCAATATGAATCAAAATACGTTTGGCTGGTACTATATTTATAGCATCTGAGCAGACATTTGTGAATAAAAGCTTTATTGATATGACACTAGGCTCTTTTACAATAAACACGTTATAATCTGTCCAAAACAGGCCAAAAATGCGTGTATGACATTTTATATTGCAGCAGGATTCATATTTAAACGGTCTTTGTGCTTTAATAATCACAGATGCTAACAAAATAAACGGACCTTACAATCAGCCCTGAATCCATTGCTCTCAGAAATGAACAGCTTTTCATGAGGAGAATTATTCCCCAACGCGTGTCAAAGCGATGTAGCTGAAGTAGGCTAAAGCACTACTTGATGCGTTTATTTGTGTTGATGTGGGCGTCGACTCTGGATCGTCAGTATTTTAATCTCAATAGAGCGCTCGATCCATGGGCGTGGCCACATTAGCGGATAATGAAGTGGCTCGCAGGTGACTGACATCTATCTCTTTTCAAACAGATTTACATAAACACAGCATATTTGCTTTGATTTGGTTTACATTATTTAAAACCTGACATTTCAGCGTTTCTTTAGACATATGTCTCATGTTTGTGAGACAAGTATTCACTAGGGGTGGTGAAAAAAATCGATTATTGTATGTTATGGACGAGCATGAATCGATCATTAAATTTTCAAAAATCGATTTTTTTATTTATCTAAACCTGACACTACCACCGTGTGTGTGTGTGTGTGTGTGTGTTCATTAGATGAATGTAAATCTGTCGTTAATGCTGAGATGATTCTGAGGGAACACTCTAGAAATCCTCCCGCCTCGCCTCCTCTGGAGCTCAGGCACATTAGCATTAGCGCGTTAGCAGGGCTCAGATTCACGCACAAACACCGAATAAACGCTTCAATCCGCAGATTTATGAGCGCTTCAGATGAGCGAGCGCGACACACATCGACGCGCACATCCTGAGGATCCTGAGGACGCGATGAGCGGATCACACACACACACAGCCGGACTGATGCTGGAAACACACCGCCGCTCCGCTGCACCGACCCGCGGCTCCCGCTCACGGAACCGAACGGGCCTCGACACTCCTCCGACACGAACCCGTTTTTCTTCTGTCGTTTTTTCCCCTTTTGTCTTTCTCACGTCAGGAAACGAACGAGAGGAGCTCGAGCGGTCCACGCGCTCCCGCCCCCCTCACGCGCGCACCGCATCCATCACTATTGACATTTTGTCACTGTGTTCTACAGTACAGTATATAAGCTGAAGCTACAGTAAGTTGTTCAAAAATGTTCATTTTGTCTTCTTAATGATTAAATTGGACAATTTTCTTCTAGAAAGACAAGGTGTTTAGGTGGAGAAAAAACTTCTTCTTTACCTTGACATGTTTCGACTGCAACCTGCAGTCTTCCTCCACCTGAACACGTTGTCTTTCTAGAAGAAAATTGTCCAATTTCTACAGTATGTTGGTTCTGATCTACTTCCTAAAGGAAATAAGCCTTTCATTTATTTGTTATTGTTTAGTTCAACTTGATGAGTCACAACACAATGTGATGTATTCATTTCTGTGTAACTACACGACAAGTGCTTTGAGTTGTTGTTACTCAATAAAAGAGTTAAGTAATTCAGTAGCTGACTTTTTTTTTTATACTGCAATCACTTTGTAGTGTATTTTCGTTTACTGTTGTGAAATGGAAAATCAATAATCGCTAATCGAGAATCGTTAATAATCGAAAATCGACTGTAATCGAATCGGGACTTCAATAATCGTAATCGAATCGAATCGGGAAATCAGACAGATTAACCACCCCTAGTATTCACTAAGTTACAGGTCATTTTCTGAAGACTATCTGAATGAACGTCTTTGAGAGAGGCTGTAGATCGCGCATCATGTTTGTTTTCTTTATTTTGCAAAAAGCACAACAATTTAGTTTTTATTGTGACTGTACACACACACACACACACACAAAAAAGAAAAACTTAACAGATTATAATTAGGGGTGCACCGAAATTTCGGCCGCCGAAAATGCGACAATCCCCATGACTACTGGCGCGCGAATGAAGGCCGCTTTCCATTCCATTGCGCGGATTGCACGCAGGTATTTATCTGCCCCAAGCAGTGTTGCCAAGTCTGCGGTTTTCCCGCGGGATGTTTTTCCATGTCCGCGGGTTGGAGCGACCCCAATTATGTGATATTTAGACCCAGGAATGCGAATTTTAGCAGGCAACCCTGCCAAAAACCACATATTTTTACCCCCCAAATGCCATTTTTCCCAGAGAACAGTGGCAGACTATTCAGTGCAGCATCCTGTCCATATTCATGTTCCTAAAACGAACCATTCTGTGATTTTGTGTGCAGTTATTCAGATAATTGTGGATCTTTTTTTGCACAACTGTTAAAAAACTATTTTATTTCATGGAACATAAAACTTGAAGAATAATATTAGGCCTATTTGGTATTATTATTTATATTTATTGTTAAAAATATTTTTAGGTTTTGTTATGTAACTGTTAAAAGTTTGATTATTCTATTGGTTCCTGATTTTTTCATTTCAGATCCATTAAATTCAGCTATTTATATTATATATATATATGTTCTTAAAAGAAGCCATTTTCAGCTTCAGTTTCGGTTTTCGGCCAAGTGCATACTAAATTTTCGGTTTCGGCCCAGAATTTTCATTTCGGTGCATCACTAATTATAATGATGTATAACACTTGCCTGAATGATAAAAAAAACGACAGTTATTTGAGTCTCTTTTGCACTGATAAGAAAAAAAGCAAGCCGATCGCGCCGACTCGAGGGGGTTAACTCAAGGGGAGGAAAATAGTGGCATGTTCCTTTAAGGGCGACTAAATTATGACACTTAATTTTTGGATAAACTATCCCTTTAATAACTGATTAGATAAAAAGTGAAAAATATGATTTTAAAAGTCCTTATTATTAGATAAAAAGTGAAAAATATGATTTTAAAAGTCCTTATTATTAGATAAAAAGTGAAAATATGATTTTAAATGTCCTTATTATTAGATAAAAAGTAAAAAATATGATTTTAAAAGTCCTTATTATTAGATAAAAAGTGAAAAATATGATTTTAAAAGTCCTTATTATAAGATGAAAAGTGAAAAATATGATTTTAAATGTCCTTATTATTAGATGAAAAGTGAAAAATATGATTTTAAATGTCATTATTAGATGAAAAGTGAAAAATATGATTTTAAAAGTCCTTATTATTAGATAAAAAGTGAAAAATATGATTTTAAAAGTCCTTATTATTAGATAAAAAAAGAAAAATATGATTTTAAAAGTCCTTATTATTAGATAAAAAGTGAAAAATATGATTTTAAATGTCCTTATTATTAGATGAAAAGTGAAAAATATGATTTTAAATGTCCTTATTATTAGATGAAAAGTGAAAAATATGATTTTAAATGTCCTTATTATTAGATAAAAAGTCAAAAACATGATTTTAAAAGTCCTTATTAAAAGTCCAGTTTTAATTTTTGGCTGAACTATCCCTTTAATAACTGCATGTTTGCAGCAAGATTGCTAATGAAGTGCTGAGCATTTGTACCTGAGTGTCATTGTAGACGTTGACCACATCCACAGGTCTGTGTGTGTCACAGATGAAGAACACAGAGTCTTCCTCAGGCTGAAGCGTCTCCAGCAGGTCCACATTTGCTCCGCAGTTTATCAGCACAAAATACTGGTACTAGAAGAAGGAGAAACAGACACTTCAGGATCAGACTCAAGAGCTGAGGACTATTGCCCACACATCAGTCTATAGAGATGATGGATATACAGTCTAAAGAGTATAAAGTCTCACCTGTTCCTTATGCTCCATAAACGCCGTCCCCAAATCCTGCCATCCCGTCACAGGAACCAGTGTATACTGGACCTGATCACAGTGAAATAGAGCCTGGATGGAACACACAGGCAAATATTATTATATCATCCATGTTTCTTTGATGACAAATCATATTTAGTAAACATTTTGTAATCGTCCTACCGTAGATATATCATAAATGTATTATTAGTAGTGATATGCATTGCTAAGGACTTCATTTGGACAACTTCAAAAGGAGATTTTCCTCAATATTTAGATTTTTTTGCACCCTCAGATGCCAGATTTTCAATTATTGAGAAACTGAACATTCAGCTGAAGATGATCTATAAATCTACATTTAAAACAATAGACAGTGTCACATGCACTATACACTTCTGGATATCTACACCACATATTAATACAACCCATCTCCGGCGTGATGACTCCGATCCTTCAAATATTACGATCTACTCTGACCTGTACATTTGCCTGAATCATAATCACACACTGTTTGTTCATCGGCCAGAGGAGAACTGAGCGTCTGAGTCTGGATTCTCCCGAGGGTTTTCCTCCATTCTGTCTCTGATGGAGATTGGGTTCCGGCTTCAGTCAGGGACACTAAATATTCAACTATCATAAAGTCATAATTATAAGATACAATGGTGAAAATATGATTTTAAAAGTCCTCATTATTAGATAAAAAGTCGAAAATATGACATGCTAAGTCATAATGTTGAAAATATGATTTTAAAAGTCCTCATTATTAGATAAAAAGTCAAAAATATGATTTTAAAAGTCCTCATTATTAAATAAAAAGTTGAAAATATGAAATGCTAAGTCATAATGTTGAAAATATGATTTTAAAAGTCCTCATTATTAGATAAAAAGTCGAAAATATGACATGCTAAGTCATAATTATAAGATAAAATGTAGAAAATATGATTTTAAAAGTCCTCATTATTAGATAAAAAGTCGAAAATATGAAATGCTAAGTCATAATGTTGAAAATATGATTTTAAAAGTCCTCATTATTAGATAAAAAGTCGAAAATATGTCATGCTAAGTCATAATTATAAGATAAAATGTTGAAAATATGATTTTAAAATTCCTCATTATTAGATAAAAAGTCGAAAATATGACATGCTAAGTCATAATGTTGAAAATATGATTTTAAAAGTCCTCATTATTAGATAAAGTCGAAAATATGACATGCTAAGTCATAATTATAAAATCATTTTCAACATTTTAGTCCTCATTATTCTATAAAGTAAAAAATATGACATGCTAAGTCATTGAGAAATTAACCGTTGAAATTATGACTTTGAAAATTGAGATTAAATTTTAAAATTAGGGATTTTAAGTCAAAATTATGACGTCAAAATCAAAATTATGATTAAAAGTCCTAATTATGAGATGAAAAGCTGAAATTAGATTTTAAAAAGTCTAAATTATGAGCAAAACACACACTAAGACATTTAAGAGATGAAATCATGCTTGTTATTTTTTTTTGATTCACACTTAATAATAATATTTACATTATTGTGTTCATTTTGTGCAAATTTTTTTTTTCATGCGTTTTTACATTTTGAAGTCAGTTTTTACAACAAATGAATCAATCAAAATGTCCTGTCATCAGTGTGAAGCTGAAGCATCTGTGTGTGTGTGTGTGTGTGTGTGTGTGTTCTCTCTCTCTCTCTCTCTGTGTGTGTGTGTGAGCTGGAGGGATAAAGGGACTGGACTACTATCATAATGCTCCCTTTGGACGCTTTTGCGCATGCGTGGGCTGTTGTTGTTGTTGTAAGTGTCCAGTATGAAGTAGTATCTCGTATATGGAGTGAGTGAGTGTGTGTGTGTGTATGGATGGAGTGTGTGTGTATGTTGTGATGTGTGTTCAGTGTATAATGTTCTGACTGACCTGCAGAACCTTACAGGCACACAAGGCGTCGATATCCGACGACACGAGCAGGGCCACTCTCTACACAATCACACAACACACACATTATATCACACAAATACACAAGTGACAACATATGGAGTATGTATATATTATAAATGAACATGTACTATAGAACACACAACATTAAAACATCACGCTAGTGCTAATAATAGCGCTTTTAAACACTAGCAGCTCATTATATTATATGTAAAAATCAACCGTAAACGCGGCTTGAACGCAAACACACACAAAACACGTCATTACGCACCTGATTAACGACTACATCATAAAATTCCTTTCGAATATCGGTCACAAACATATTAAAATATAAGATAATAACGTTTAAATATATAAAACTATCACTGTTCTGTGCTTGTTTTAAACTGCGAGGTTTCCGCGTTTCGTCTGTGGCGCCAAATCTGCTTGGTGTGTATCTGGTTCGGCCTTCGCGGAAATAACCAATCGAATAGCGACTTAGAGTGACAGACGGACACATTAGCCAATGGCGTGCGGCGGCGAGCGGCACTTCTGTCCAATCGGAAACTTCGCCTGGCAATACGATAGCAGAAACACTAAAAATAATCCCTCTCTTTTTTTAAATACATTTGCTAAATGTATTAATAAGTTATAATAAATGTATATAAAATATATTTAACAAATATTATACATAGGGCGTGTGCCTAAGCTTGAACGAGAGATGTGATTGGCTGTTGTGTTGTGTTGTTGCGTCACGTGACGTCCTGTGCTCATAACGCACTTCCGACTGTGAGCAGAGCTGCTGTGTTTGTGTTATTATCGAGTTGTCATCAGTATTCCTCTCATCTCACCATCGCTGATCGACAGCTATTATGGTCTGTAATGGATTTCTAGCTACCGTTATATTTGCTTTTAAGCATGACGTCTTTTATTGTTGTTACTAAAAGAACCGGCTAGCTAATGCTAAGCTAAAAGCAGCAGAAGCTGCAGTGTCACTGTGGCACAGATGTTTGTTATTGAACATTAAATGTGTTCTCGCGAAATTTATAGGAATACTAGAACATAAACAATTCTGACTGCGGAAAGTGCAGCAATAAAGTTCGATTATTATTGCTTTTGTTATTAATTGATCTTAAACTTGATCGATCTATCTATCTGTCTGTCTGTGTCTATCTATCTATCTATCTATCTATCTATCTATCTATCTATCTATCTATCTATCTATCTGTCTATCTGTCTATCTGTCTGTCTGTCTGTCTGTCTGTGTCTATCTATCTATCTATCTATCTATCTGTCTGTCTGTCTGTCTGTCTGTCTGTCTGTCTGTCTGTCTGTGTCTATCTATCTATCTATCTATCTATCTATCTATCTATCTGTCTGTCTGTCTGTCTGTCTGTCTGTCTGTCTGTCTGTCTGTCTGTGTCTATCTATCTATCTATCTATCTATCTATCTATCTATCTATCTATCTATCTATCTATCTATCTATCTATCTATCTGTATGTCTATCTATCTGTATGTCTATCCATCTGTCTGTCTGTCTGTCTGTCTGTCTATCTATCTATCTATCTATCTATCTATCTATCTATCTATCTATCTATCTATCTATCTATCTATCTATCTATCTATCTATCTATCTATCTGTATGTCTATCTGTATGTCTATCCATCTGTCTGTCTATCTATCTATCTATCTATCATCTGTCTATCTATCTATCTTTCTGTCTGTCTATCTTTCTTTCTCTCTGTCTATCTATCTGTCTGTCTGTCTATCTATATTTCTGTCTGTCTATCTAGTTGTCTATCTTTCTGTCTGTCTATCTGTCTGTCTATCTTTCTGTCTGTCTATCTTTCTTTCTGTCTATCTAGCTGTCTATTTAACTTTCTGTATGTCTATCTATCTATCTATCTATCTATCTATCTATCTATCTATCTATCTATCTATCTATCTATCTATCTATCTATCTATCTATCTATCTATCTATCTATCTATCTATCTATCTGTATGTCTATCCATCTATCTATCTATCTATCTATCTATCTATCTATCTATCTATCTATCTATCTATCTATCTATCTATCTATCTATCTATCTATCTATCTATCTATCTATCTATCTATCTATCTATCTATCTATCTATCTATCTCTGTCCGTCTGTCTGTCCATCTGTCTGTCCATCTGTCTGTCTGAGGCGTGTGTTCTGATGTGTCTGTCCTCTTCCTCATCAGTTCTCCTTCAACATGTTCGAGCCTCATGTGGGCCGGGGTTTCCAGAACCGCTTCTCCGCCCAGTACCGCTGCTACTCGGTGTCCATGCTCCCGGGCCCCAACGACCGCTCCGACGTGGACAAGGGAGGAAAGAGTGAGTGTGTCTGTGAAGCTGTAAAGCGGTTCTGAAGCTGTAAAGCGGTTCTGTGGAGCTGGGTTTCCCTGAACTAATGCAGTGTGATGTTGTGTTTGCAGTAATCATGCCCCCGTCTGCTCTGGACCAGCTGAGTAAGTCACACGCAGTTCCTCACAGTGAGTAGCCTGTGCTGTCATCACTTCCTGTACATCATGTGTGTGTGTTTCAGGCAGGCTCAACATCACATACCCCATGCTCTTCAAACTCACCAACAAGAACTCGGACCGCATGACCCACTGTGGTGTTCTGGAGTTCGTGGCTGATGAAGGCATCTGTTACCTCCCTCACTGGGTATGACCACGCAGATCCACAGTTCTGATGAGCTGGCCCGGGTGCATTAACCACCTTAAAGGGTTAGTTCACCCAAAAATGTAAATTCTGTCATTAATTACTTACCCTCATGTCGTTGGACACCCGTCAGACCTCCGTTCATCTTCAGACACAAATGAAGATATTTTAGTGTAAATCTGATGCTCTGAAAGGCCTCCATTGGCTCAATGCACTTTACACTCTCAAGACCCTTAAAAGACACTAAAGACGTCGTTACAAAGTCCATCTCACTACAGCGGTTCTACAATAACTTTATGAATCGGCGAGAATAGTTTTTGTGCGCAAAAAAAACCTAAATAACGACTTATATATTGATGACGATTTCAAAACACGGCATCATGAAGCTTCGAAGCGTTATGAATCAGTGAGTCGATTCTGCGGTTTGAATCGCCAAATTTCAGCAGTCGATTCGTTATTTAGGGTTTTTTTTGCGCACAAAAACTATTCTCGCCGATTCATAAAGTTATTGTAGAACCGCTGTAGTGAGATGGACTTTGTAACGACATCTTTAGTGTCTTTTAAGGGTCTTGAGAGTGTAAAGTGCATTGAGCCAATGGAGGCCTTTCAGAGCATCAGATTTACACTAAAATATCTTCATTTGTGTCTGAAGATGAACGGAGGTCTGACGGGTGTCGAACGACATGAGGGTAAGTAATTAATGACGACATTTTCATTTTTGGATGAACTAACCCTTTAAGTGTAATCGTCCGTTGCATGCGATTTCACTTTTTTAAACTTTAGTTAGTGTGTAATGTTGCTGCCTGAGCATAAACAGTATCTGCAAAGTTACAGCGCTGAAAGTTCAATGCAAACGGAGATATTGTCTTTTAAAGTTATGGCAGTTTATTGCCTACAAAAATGGCCGGTTTGGACTACAACAAGCTTCTTCCCGGGTTGGTAACATCATAAACACCTGCTATTAACAAACACTGCCCCCGCGAACACGCAACAAAGTGGGCGAGGCCACATCGCCGTCATTACGAAAGAGAGAGAGCTGATGCAGAACTACAAACTACATTTGGCCATCTGACCAATCTAAGACCATTGCGTTTTTCAGAGGGAGAAGCAGGAAGCAAACGAGCCGTTCAAAGGACAGTGGAGACAGCGGTGTGGAATAAAGGTCAAATATAAGAAAAATACGGCATTTAAAAAAAAAAGAAGTGTTAAGACATGTTAAACTGCGCCCCATAAACACAACCAAACCTAGAAAAAAAAACACCCCTTTAAGTTCGCACTTATGTTTCCCTTAAACCTAAGGGTGTTGCAGAAAACAACCCTTAAGGGTTTCTTTAAGTGAAACGTCATAAACACTTAGAATTCCCCTTAAATGCTGTTTTTCACTTCAGTAATCCCTTAAAAAGCGTTAAGTGTTGCGTAAAACCTCTTAACGGTCATTTCCCGAAGTGTAACTTAAGGTTTGGAAATCGTAACCTTAAGAGTAAAGTGAACAAAAATAAGACGACATGGCTGAATTTATGAACCAGCTGAAGATCATTATGTGCCAAGAAGAATTTTTAGGGATGGGGAGAACCCTTTGGACCATCTTAGCGATGAAAAATTGTTGCAATAATACACAGATTTGACCATCAGACATCGCAACCACTGACACTGAACACTTGCAGTCATGCGTACATTTCTGAATGAGATGAAGAAAAACACACATAATTAAAGAAGTCATTTGACGTTATTACAAGTCGTTAATGTCTTTATATGTTTCATATAATATAACCGAAGCTATAGATTGTGAATTTAAACATGTCTCGTTTACCAGCGACAAAAGTCAGGAGGACTAGCCGAGGTGAGGCTGTTCCAGGCGGGATCTCACAACATTTTTAAATAGGCGCTATCTTTACAAATAAACCACAGATTTGAGCTTTAAACAACTTCATTCTCGACTGAACAACTCTTAAAACTACATTTCGTGACACAATAACAGTAGTATGTTTCAATTTCGCGGCCGCACACAACCACTATGAAAAGCGCAAAAGGACGTGCGTCAATTTCTCTTCAAACTCTCGCTTTATACGCCTGTCCATCTTGCTTTGGACGCGCGAATGCATTCAAAGTTCAAGCGTTAAACTAGACGCAAATTTGACGCTCTCTTCACGTTTGGTGTGAACGCAGCATTAGCATTAGTGTGAGTGTGTGTTTTGCGTATCTATGGCAACAAGTGAATCCAGGATCGCTGTCGTGAAACACTGAAATGTTTCCCTTACCTAAGAGAAGCGTTTAAGAGATTATATGCAGCACCCTTGAGTTATTCTCTTAGGTAAGGGGAAATCGCCCCTTAAGTCTCATAAAAACTGAAGGTACTTTCTGCAGCCGGGCTCTGGCCCTCGGCCTCAGGCTCAGTCCAGTCCGTGTTGAGCATGTTCTGTTGTGTTTTCAGATGATGCAGAACCTGCTGTTGGAGGAGGGCGGTTTGGTCCAGGTGGAGAGCGTCAATCTCATGGTGGCCACATACTCCAAATTCCAGCCGCAGAGTCCAGACTTCCTGGACATCACCAATCCTAAAGCTGTGTATGCTAACATGACACGCCCCTTTAGAGTGTGTTCACGCTCAAAACAAACCCTGGTGCGATTGCAGGTCTCGCTGCCAAGCGAATCTGGTGCGGTTCGACTGAAATATGAACACAACATGGACCAAACGCATGTAAACAAACCAAAAACAGGACATGATGTCACAAGATGAGAGAATGACCGGCTTTTTCTCGTTATAGTCGTGATGCTGCCCATCAAGAGTTCAGTACAGGCGTCAAAACCGCGTCTCCTCGTAGCAGATCTGTGTGTGTGTGTGTGTGTGTGTGTGTGTGAGACACTGTTTTGACTCCTTCACACATTTATAAGCTCTTCATGAGTCTATATACCATCATATTTAGCGAGCGCAGACTGTGGAATAATATGGGCGTAGTGTCCGTGATGTCACCCATAGGATCTGAAGAGCAGTTCTGAAGCGTAAAGTTGGGTCGAGCTGGCCGTCGCCATCTTGTCAGCGCTTCACTCCCGGATAACAAAAAAAATGGGCAAAGAGGCGGGACGTGGGCGGAGCTGAGGTGACGACTGACAGACAGCAGACAAACGGCAATCCACCTGTCACTCAAAGTGGCCACGCCCTTAATTATGCAGAACTTTAAGGCTTTATATAATGCAGGGCTCCAGACTGAGACTAATGGTGCGTTCACACCGGACGCAATTCGCGCGAGTGATTTACATGTTAAATCAATGCAGAGACGCGAAATGGCATTCTGCGGCGAGATTCGCGCGATTGAGGCGGTGCGAAGGACGCGAATTGAGCGTTTTGAATGCGCGATTCGTGCGAATCACTTAAGTTGAAAAATCTGAACTTTGGCGGATATTTCGTGCCGCGTTAACCAATCAGGAGCTTGCTCTAGTAGTGACAACAATGAGGAGAAAATCTGTATATTAATATCTGGTTCAGACCATAGACCGTAAAAAAATATGGACGACGCGACTTTATTGACTTCCACTGATCAAAGTTGAAGCTTTCATAGGCCCGCTCACGGCGCTGACATCTTGGGACCGAGTCTGCGCAGTAGCGATCTCGGGACCGGAGTTGCGCAGTAGAGAACAGGAAGTAGAGGCGCGATTATCAAAAGCCCACCCACACTCTGGCAGATGCAGAACAATTCATTATGTTGGTGTGAAATAAACAGTTATGGAAATGTAGAAATTAAAGCTAAAGCTCCAATCTCCTCCCAAAAATCTAGAAAAAAGTCCGTTAGTGCCTCAGTGACAACTTCACTCAGAGAAGCCGTCAATCTCAGCTGTCAATCATGACGTCACACCCCCCGTTTTTATAGCATCAAATAACTCACTAAAACTAAACTTATTTAAAAAACGAACACTTGAAATGAAATTATTGTAATAAAAACTGCCTAAAATGACAGAAACCATCTTTAGGAAACAATTATTTGAAGTGTAATTAAATTGTTTAGTGTGTCTCGCGCCCATTCAAATACATGGAGGGGTGGGGTTTAGGAGCTGTACTGGGACCGGCCACCGGGGGGCGATCGAGGCGCGGAAGCTTCAATTTCTGACAAGCACTACAGGCTTGGTTCAGACAATATGATTATCACTGTGATAACATTAAATTACATGAAACACAACCCAGTCTCTTTTTGTTAAATGCAAGTTTATGTATGATCAATAATACAAAAGTATAAGTAATGTTTAACAAGCTATACATGAAATAAAGCAAACAATTCAGTCAAACATTCAAAGTCAGTGCTGGTAGGCTAACGTTACAACTGCAACGTACAGTTATAGCCTAAAAATATAAAGTAATGAAACTTCTCTTTGCCCTCAGTCTAAACGATTTGCCAGGGAACAAATTATAGATCCATGAGAGCAAAGATCGGCCGTTACAAGACGAATTATAGCTGGAGCCGCCACAGAGACATCAGAGCCAGCGGTAGAAGGACTGGCTGAGGAAAGGTTGCTCTCGCTGGGTTAATGAGCTGAGCTAATCCACTGGAGCTCACAACTCACAAAACGGCAGATAAAATGTTCAAATAGGCACTCTTTATATAAATAAACCACTTGAGCTTTAAACAACTACATTATCGACTGAAAAAATCTTAAAACTACGTTGTCACACATTAACAGTAGATTTTAACAAAAAAAAGACATGTAAACACAGCCCATGTCAGCCATTTCTCAACGAGAAGAGCTGCTGGCGGAAGCCCCGCCCATGACGCGAATTTGCGTCTGTTGTGCAGTGAATATCACGCACGAGTAAACTCAAAATGTGCACGCGTCCACCTTCGCGCGATTAGCGCAAATTATTTGCGTGAATCGCGTCCGGTGTGAACGGCACATAAATGGTTGCATTTTGCGACCTTTTTTCCCGCTGGTGCGACTGAATTTGGTTGGAGGTCGCGCTGGTGCTCAACTGATGAGAGCTGCCATTTCTGTTACATGTGAGAAACATTGGACGGCAAACAGAAGGAAAGCGGAACGTAACCGCACTTCTCGTTTCTCAACTCGGAGCAATAATAGACAGAGATCTAGTGAGAAAGCGTTTGAGTTCACCTCAGTATTAATAACATCGCTACTGCGAGACCTAGTGGGAAGCGTTTAGTGCAGAATCCTCTGTTATAAACCACAGATCTCAGACATCTGAAACATTCATTTCAGTCCACAAATCATAAACATTCACCACTGATTTAATGTAGTAACACCCCATGGTATTGTGGAAGAAATTGTCAAATGATTTTTTTCCATTATTCATCTCAGGGTTCGTACGACCTTTTGAGAGTGAAACTCAAGCACTTTTCAAGTGTTTCACACTTTTTCCAGCACTTCAAAGCTCTAAATATTATCCAATTTTAATATTATTTTTCATATGATGATTTGTAAAACTAAAAGTGTAAAGGTGCTGGCCACTTTATGGCAGAAAAAACAAACAAAACCACTATAACCAGTAGGTGGCGGCATAGGAGCACTTATTTGACTTATTAGACATTTCCACTCCTTAATATATGGAAAAAAGTATAAAGTCTCATGAAAAACTAAAACTTTTCTTCAAATCGTGACTGGATTACACAGAAAACAAGTAAAGAGTGCTCCTTTTAGTTCAGTGTGATACTATAGCAGAATAATAGTACATTTAATAAGAGTGGAATATTACAATTTTCCTTATAGAAATTAGGTTTTTGCACATTACTGTTGTTAATAAAAGTTTTTTTTTTTTGCAATAAACAAACATGTACTATTATTAGTAACTGCTCTTATTAACAAAATGCAAAACAATAGTAATGTTATGATTAAATGAACCTTATGATACATTTCCCTCCAGCGCTGGTGCCATTGCTCTCTAATGTTAGTCTGGAGCCCTGAATTATCAAAGTATTTATTTGTAATACAGTGGAAATTAGTAGGTTTGGTTAGCATGTTGATTTACGGTATTAAAATGCCAATGTGAACGCTAAGCGGACCAGGACTAAATGTTCTGTTGTTTTTTGTTCCGAACCGAACTCATACGTGAACACACCCTAAAAACTCAAATATATATGTTTACATTACATCAGCTAATATCTCAACGTTTCCTCTTTCTTCCAGATTAGAGAATGCTTTGAGGAATTTTGCCTGTTTGACCACAGGAGACGTGATCGCCATCAGTTATAATGAGAAGGTGATGGTCTGGCACTCAATGTAATGATTTATGTGTCTAACCCTGATTCACTAAACCTGTCTGTCTTCCAGGTCTACGAGTTACGGGTCATGGAGACCAAACCAGACAAGGCTGTGTCCATCATTGAGTGTGATATGAATGTAGGGATGCTTATTTATTCACAGTTTACACACTATATAAACTCACCTAACCCTACTGATCAAACGCTTGGGCTCGGCAGCATCAGTTAATACTTCTGTTCAGCAAAGATGCATTCAATTAAAGACTGGAGTAACCTGTAGTTATTATCTCACAATATTGCTATTTTACTGTATTTCTGATCACATAAGAGACCCTTCAAAACGATTATATCTCTCTAATGACTGTTTTTGTCCTTCAGGTGGACTTCGATGCTCCTCTTGGGTATAAAGAGCCGGAGAGACACATGCAGCATCCTGAAGAACCAGACGTATGATTGGACAGCTCATGTCATAGACACACTAGAACTCATTCCCATAAGTGTTGTTTCTGATCCTGTGTTTGTCATTCTGCTGTAGGAAGAAGAAACGGATCCCAGTAACTACGACGTGGACCTGGGCTTCAGAGTAAGTCATGATTTAAAGCTGCACTGTGTAAGTTTTCCGTCCGCTAGAGGTCGCCTGTTCAAAACAAAGGCGTAGTTTGATGACGTCCCGTTTGAGCGCAGACTCTTGGGTCATGTGGTCTAGGGATGCTCAAAACGGTTAATTTTCCCGCTCATTATCCGATTATTAACCGTTAACTGATAAGATTATAATATTGAATTGGCATCAAATAAATATACAATTGAAGGGTGTCTGTGACACGTTAAAAAGACACTTTTCCACGGGTTTATTTTACTGTGCAAACTTCAGCATACAGAACAGCCCAACAACAACATCAGAACCTGCACATTATCACATGTTCACGCACCTGCAGCGTTTCTGACAACAGAGAAAAACTCAATAAAATATAAATAAAAGTAGGGCTGTCAAACGATTAATCGCGATTCAAAATAAAAGTTTGTGTTTACATAATATATGTGTGTGTACTCTGTTAATTATTATTTATATATAAATACACACACAAGCATGTATATATTTAAGAAAAAAAATATTTTTATATATAAACCATTAATATTTATATATATTATATAAATGTTTATACATGCAAATATTTCTTAAATATATACATGAATGTGTGTGTATTTATATATAAAGAATAATTAACAGAGTACACACACATATATTATGTAAACACAAACTTTTATTTTGGATGCGATTAATCTTTTGACAGCCCTAATAAAAAGCACAAAATAAATAGGCCTACACTAAATATTTTTCACTTAAATAATTAACAAATTAAGATAAAACAAAAATACACTGAATCCGTTTGAAGCTTTGAAGAACCGGAATAGTTTTTTTCCTGTAAAACTACTTTTTTTCAGTTTTTTTCATCATATAAAAATAGCAGGCCTACCTCAATCCACACCTCGACTGGTTTTAATAAATGTTTAAAGTAGCATGTCTAAGTGGTGCAGGGGTGCGGGAAGTGGGGGGGCTGCAAAGGATTGCAAATGCAATGCAAATTTTTATTCATTTTTAAAATTTAATAATTTATTTGTAATAAACATTTGAAGTGGCCCATTAAAAAGTATTATTTATATGTTGAATTATGTTTTTAAAACATACATGAGGTCATATTGTGACCGTTGCGGTGTGTGTAGAAAGAGCTGTAATATTTCCTGCAGTGGAGAGAAAAAAAAAAGCGCCTTTCTGGAGATTCAGTCATTTCTGAAGCTAATTCCGCTCAACCCAGAACTCAATTTGTGACATGCTGGATCAAATATAGGCCTATCTGAAATACATAGTTAGGGCTGCCCCTGACTAAAGTTTTTTTTTCTTTTCTAGTTGTTGATTTAAGCCGCTGTTCACACAGCGCGGCCGCCTCCATGTCATTGTCTGTTATAGGCTATACTATTTGCTTATTATTTATTAAATCCGGGCAATTTGGTTGATTAAACGTAGATTAAAATTAAGATACAATTTATACAAAACGAAATTCACTTTAAAGAACGGCTTTCAACAAAACGTATTGAAGTGTTATTGAACTTATTGAAGACCCCCGTCTTCTGACATTATGCATCTTGTGTCCTGTTCACTTTTCAACATAAATGAAAAGTGAGCGAGAGGAAAGCGCTTCTGCAGAATAAAACCGCAAACTAACGCGGATATGATGTCATCGACAGGCCACGCCCTCACACGTCTCGGTTCCTCGGGTAAAATAGCATCTCACCATTTACACATAGTTTGGGATATTGTAAGTAAAATATATAACACTGGCCTAGAGGTGTTTGGATATTTACTGAACAAAAGTTACATAGTGCAGCTTTAACTCATGTTATGAAATCAAATGTTACCTTGACAAGTTGTTAAGACTTGGTGTCTTTACTTCCGGTTTCTCTCCACAGGCCTTCACAGGTTCTGGGAATCGTCTAGATGGGAAGACGAAAGGCATCGAGCCCAGTCCAGCTCCCCTCGATCCCAGTGACATCAAACGGTATGGCCTCCATCGGACACAGAACTCTTAATTCCCAGTTCAACTGGACACTTTAATAAGGGCTGTTTTTTAATCCACACAGAGGAATTCCTAACTACGAATTCAAAGTCGGGAGGATCACCTTCATCCGAAACTCAAGACAACAGCCCCGCAAATTTGACATTGTGAGTGAAAATTACTGGGCGAAAAATATTTCGGGTTAGGTCGGCACAATTAGCGTTAGCCGCGGATCTCTTGTCTAATCATATATTCTTGTTTGCAGGATGACATGGCCGCTAACTTCATCGCGTTCTCCGGGGAAGGACAGTCCCTGCGCAAAAAGGGCAGAAAGCCCTGATTACACACACACAGACACACACACACACACACACACACACACACCTGCTGTCTGGTTACCACATACCCAACATGCACCTGGCGGATGTTCCTGATGTTTCTCTGTACATTACAACTGTAGTTTTACAATGATTTGGCATTACAGAATCCCCTTTCATACATTAGGAAACACAAACCACTGACCAAACACATTTATACTTCAAATAATTTAAATAAAGATTACCTTGCTATTCCTCAGACTCGTTCTTTAGGACTCTAGGAGGAGTTTTGCTTCATATCTGATGCTATTGGCATCCGTTCATATGACAAAAGACTGTCTTGTTTATATTAAAGGAATGTACCGTGACAATTACAACTTGACATGCTGTCAGTTACCACAGAAAATAATCAACACGCACGCAAGTATAGCCAAAGACTGTAAAGGGGATCTATTATACCTCCTTTTACAAGATGTAATATAAGTCTTGGGTGTCTCCAGAGTGTGTGTGAAGTTTCAGATCACAATTCCTCACAGATCATCTAATATACCATTTTGAAAATGCCAATTTTGGGGTTTGAGCTGTTTTGTGTGCATCTCCTTTAAATGCAAATGAGCTGTGTCTCCCCGCCCCCAGAGGGCGGAGCCTTCACAGCTCATGAAAACTGAAACATGATGCATCTGTTTGGTTATGATAATGGCCCTGTCCCAAATGGCACACTTCCTAGTCACTTTCGGTCTTGTGGACTTAAAATGGCTGCCGTGTGCCCGTTAAGTCCATGAGACTGTAGAATAATATGGCCGTAGTGTCCGTAATGTCACTCATAGGATCTGAAGATCAGTTCTGAAGTGTAAAGTCGGGTCGAGCTGGCCGTCGCCATCTTGTCAGCGCTTCACTCCCGGATAACAGAAAATGGGCAAAGAGGCGGGACGTGGAAATAGCTGAGGTGACGACTAACAGACAGCAGACAAACGGCAATCCACCTGTCACTCAAAGTGGCCACGCCCTTAATTATGCAGGACTTTAAGGCTTTATATAATGTAAATGAATGAGTTATAAAAACATCCCCCCTCACAGTCGTCATGAAGGGCAACATTAGCCGTAGAGCCCAAAAGCACAGTTTGTCCCAGACTGTAAACGTGTTCTTCTGCTGTAAAGTTGGCCATTTTAACATGAGCTCAATGAGATTCTGCTCCTCTAGTGGCCAGACCATGAACTGCAGTTTAAGGCCCTTCAGTATCGGCTGAGGGAGAAACTGCGGCTTGGTTCTGAGACACTGCTTTTGATTTATGGGGGTTAATAAAAAAGGAGTGGGTGGATTTTTACCATTATAGGGTGGTTGTGTACACACACATTTATGTTCAAACTGTGAATTTTGCATAATAGGTGCGCTTTAAATACTATGTTAACATCATGCCACATGCCATTTCCTATGGGGTCATTTTTGACTCGAAGGTCCTGAGTGTGACAATTTTTTTTACGACCACTTAGACTTTTCAAATCCTGTCCCCAATTTTGTTGGGTGTTCATATACCAAGTACCAATAAAGTCACCAAGTTTCGGACCATTCCGATGAAGCTACAATTAAAAAAAAAATAATTATAAAACGCGAGATCCACTATAGTGGTAAAAATGTGCTATTGCGTGATAAAAATGCTCAATGTGTCCACCGGATGACACAGATCTCATTTAAAAAATTGCTTTCATGAGGCCTAGGCTTGACTCTAAAATGAAATACAGCTCGAATAAAAAAAAATAAAAAAAATTATATATACACATTTTTTATTATATTCAATGGGAAAAAAATGGGTCATAAGTATTGCATAAATATTAATTATAAATCATAAAATGATCTCAAAACACTAACAAAAGAAAAAATATATATATTATTGAACAAAAATATATTTAATTGATTTTACTCAAATCTTTTTTATCTTAATCCCGCCCTCCGGGTCATTTTTGACCTGAAGGTCCTGAGTGTGACCCATAAATGAAGAACCCCAGAGGGTTAACGCAGAACCATTAAAGATGAATCCACTAAACAATCTTTTAAAGCATTTAATATCAATACAAATGGATGGTTTTATGACATAAGCATTGCTGGAGGTACTGTAAGCCACAGCTAAAGCTAGAATAAAGTTACTGACCCATCAAACACTGATGAGGTGAACTGTCCTTAGCGCTCCATCAGCTAATGTTCTGACCCACAATGCCACTGGCTCAGCTTTAGTCTGATGGCGGTTCATTCCCCAGCTGAGTTCTCGGAGTTGTACTTCCAGATGGCGAACTCTCCGTTGTCGCTGCAGGATGCGAGCAGGCCCTTCTCCGTCGGGCTCCAGGACACACAGTTGACGTCCTGAGTGTGTGCTTTGGGAATGTGTGCGGACAGGAAGAAGATGGGCTGCTCTGGGTCAGCCGTCGGGTCTTCTCTGAACACTCGGACCCCATCATCGCCACACGCTGTGGCCAAGGCACCGGTCAGACCACACCTAAACAACAACACAACCATCACTTCTCTACTCACAAAATGGTGGACACGCATCATTGAACCATCTCAAGAGGTTTCTTGTATAAAAGTGAAATTTAATTAAAGGGTTAGTTCACCCAAAAATGAAAATTCTGTCATTAATGACTGACCCTCATGTGGTTGGACACCCGTCAGACCTCCGTTCATCTTCAGACACAAATGAAGATATTTTAGTGTAAATCTGATGCTTTGAAAGGCCTCCATTGGCTCAACTTTACACTCTCAAGACCCTTAAAAGACACTAAAGACTAAAGTTACAAAGTCCATCTCACTACAGCGGCTCTACAATAACTTTATGAATCGGCGACAATAGTTTTTGTGCGCAAAAAAACCCTAAATAACGACTTACATAGTGATGATGATTTCAAAACACGGCCTCATGAAGCTTCGAAGCGTTATGACTCAGTGAGTCGAATCATGATTCGGATTGCGTGTCAAACCACCAAACTGCTGAAATTTGGCGATTCAAACTGCTGAATCGACTCACTGATTCATAACGCTTCGAAGCTTCATGAGGCCGTGTTTTGAAATCGTCATCACTATAGAAGTCGTTATTTAGGGGTTTTTTTGCACACAAAAACTATTCTCGCCGATTCATAAAGTTATTGTAGAACCGCTGTAGTGAGATGGACTTTGTAACGACGTCTTTAGTGTCTTTTAAGGGTCTTGAGAGTGTAAAGTGCATTGAGCCAATGGAGGCCTTTCAGAGCATCAGATTTGCACTAAAATATCTTCATTTGTGTCTGAAGATGAACGGAGGTCTGACGGGTGTCCAACCACATGAGGGCAAGTAATTAATGACAGAATTTACATTTTTGGGTGAACTAACCCTTTAAATTAAATTCAAATTTATTTGTATATCGCTTTTCACGATAAATTGATTTGTACATGTTATGCATTTCAGAAATGCACATATACAAAGCGCACAGATTAGCTAACTATCTATTATTAATCAATATAATAACTATGGCACAGAAATAAGAATACATGTTAATGAATAGGGTATATATTTAAGACTTTAAGAACTTTTTAAGACCAACTAAAGATCATTTAAGAAATAAGTTTAAGCGAACATGCTCTGCACACAATCACTAGAATGCAGAAATGACGCCTTCTCTTCACTTTAAAACAATACACAATGAGAAAACATTCAATTTAAGACTTTTTGCACCCATTTAAGCCCTTAATTTCAGTGTTTATTTTGATTTAGTTTTAGTCATATTTTAGTCACCTGAACTGTTTTTAGTTTCAGTCTAGTTTTAGTCAACTAAATCTAATGAGTTTAGTTCATTGTAAAGCATTAATTGAGCATTTAAGCGTCACATAACCGACTGTCACTGAATACATGACATAACTGACATAATTGTGTTTTTGTCCGTTTGTGTAGCGCAAAAATACACAAAAGAGCTCAATTCACTTTTATTGTTTGTTTTTTAAAACATCTATATAGTTTTTATAATGTTGTATTTCTGTTTTAGTTAGTATATCAGGTTAAACTAAAGCTTCAAATAAGTTTAAGTTGATTTATTTAATTATTTAATTTCAAGTAATGAATATGTTTTAATGGTTTTAGTGAACTCTCTGATGATACTTTATTGAATAATGTGTCAAATACTGTTTTTAGTCTTTCCTCCTTACTATGAATTAAATGGGAATGAAATTAAACACAGTTTATTGTGTAATCGTATATATAATGCGTGACTTTTAATTATAAACAAGCTGGAAATACACCGGGACTCTTATTTTGAAATGTCTGCTGGCTCATTCAAGTTCAGATGAGGAGATAAATATGCATCGTTCCAACCGTCTGAATCATATTACTATATAAACACGGTAAAGTAAACATTGTGATTATTCCTCAGCATTAGTTCATAAACATGACCTGTCATAAATGTGTGTTATTGATTGATTGAGCCGCTCTGGAGCTGTCGCGTGAGACTGTGGAAGCGCCACAGCGCCGTGTTTTCCCGCCGTTATAGTTCAAATGAGCGCATAGACCCTTTACAAAGACTGTGATGACGCTTTTTAACGGTCAATATCGCAAATCCCGCAACGTTTTTTGTATTTTCATTTTTTTTTTTATATTTATGTACATTTATAACACTAATACTTTGTATTTTATTACGTTTGCAGCAAATTACAAAAAACAAGTGGCCTCTGCTGTGAGGGTGTTTATAATACAGCGAGTCATGGTAAAAATGAACATATTTCTCTCTTTTGTCTGCCGTTATCAATCTCACTCTATTCTTCCCTCTTTTTGAAAGTTGTGAAATCACTATTGTGACGTTTTTCTTTTGCTATTTAAGCAAATGGGCACACACACAAAAATATTTAATGTTTTCTCTCATTCACAGCTATAATAGTTAACCCGGAAATGTGAAAAAGGTAATTGACGAAAATGACAGTAGATGTTCCTCATAGTTTTTGTCATACTAAACTGGTTTTTATTTAGTTATCGTCTCGTTTTTGTCAGTGAAAGAAGGTCGACGAAGATTATTCGTGAATAGGGTTGGGTACCGAAACCCGGTGCCATATTATAACCGGTATGTACCGGACCGAATCAGAACGCAGATTTCGGTTCCTCATTTCGGTGCCAAAATTCAAACGTTCTTTCGCGCTTTGGCTGAGCCAGAGACAGACGCTCAGCGCTCGTCACATCACAACTCATGACAACTATTCAGTGTTTTCAACCACAACTCATGACAACTATTCAGTGTTTTCAACCACAACTCATGACAACTATTCAGTGTTTTCAACCACAACTCATGACAACTATTCAGTGTTTTCAACCACATCATGTTTATTTCAGGTTTCAGACATTTAAATGCTCATAAGTAGGTTACTAGCAAAAAACACAAACTGATGTCTATGAAAGCGGCAATGACAATCCATTCAGACCGTTATAATTTGACTAACGTTACGTGTTTTATTCACATCAGATACATGCACATTATACAGTAACTATATAGTGCACTCTATTCTTCTTCCAGTTCACTGGTCACTTTCATGTATTTCGTGAGACGAGAATGAACTCAAGTGTTGTAAATCCGACAGATCCGATTCTGAGGCGCAAACTAACATGGCGCCGCCCATTGCGCTTTATAGATCAACTAACACACATTCACTCACACATTTGAACATCAGATAGTTCGTGACACAGTTAAGAAGTTTGTGAATATTTTGAATAAAAAGAAAAAGCGAAATAAAGCCGATACAGCTGAGCTGTCAGCGCTATTGCGGCTGCTGTGTGTCATGTGAGAAACATAACGCGTCGCCATGGAAACATTAAGGCGATGCGTTCTAAAATATTTAGCCAGAGAATATGATCATATTTCAAAATAAAGCTGAAGCTGGTTTGTAGCAGAGCAAGAACACAGACGACTGCTGTTATTACTGTAACTGTTATTTAGAGTTAAGGCTTGTAGTTGGGTTAGGTGGCTTAGGTTTTACTGTGAATTTGTAAATAAGTCAATAATAATAATTTGTAAATAAGTAAATTGAGTTTTGTATTTATTTATATTCATACATTTAAGTATACATTAAAATTTTAATAAATGGTTCAATTTAAATCAAAAATAAATAAATAAAAAGCCATTTAATGTCATCCACCTCGTTTTGTGGCCTTTTTTTTTTTTTTTTAAGTATCGTTTCAGGCACCGTTTAGGCACCGGTACCGTTTTAAAAGTATCAGTTTGGCACCGGAATCGAAAAAAACCCAAACGATACCCAACCCTATTCGTGAATATGAATGTTTTGCTCCCATTTTAAACCTTTTTAATGGAATAGTTCACTCAAAAAATTAAAATTATCCCATTTTTGGGTGAACTAACCCTTAAACTCTGCGGACCTGGTTCAAGGTCCGGAATGACATCATCATGTATATACTTTAAATCAGGGCTCTGAACCGGTTCAAGGAACGAAAACGAAAACCGGAAACGAACGAAATATTTAAGAGGAACAAAAATGAAAACGAAATCAAAATCAATTTTGAATCGTTCTGAACAGAAACATTAATTTGAAATGGCCATTAACCGGTTAATAACGTTATTTTATCGTTCTCTTTAATATTTTAATTTGGCAGTGACCAATTATGAATAGAGTAGCTTCAGCATGTGATGTGACGGATCAAGCGTGAGTGAAATGTCATCTATGAATCTACCGGTAACGCAAGACAGTGTGAGCGCATTTACACGCCTAAGTACATTTCTTTCCCCGCTGAGGTCTTCAATGAAAGCGCAGGTATTGGAGGACATTATTTTCGTACGTTTAAATAAGCAGTTCGGACTTTAAGCTCAAATAGTCTGATTTAGGCTAGTTTGTGGATTTTGTTTAAGCCTATCCAAGCAGGCTATAGCATCTATCAAACATTTGTCCTATAGTCTTTCAGATTGCCAATACAGGACAGGTCAGTGTTTTCTATATAGACGGCTGATGCTTCGTATTAAATGGTATGTTATATTGCATTAAATGATCAAGCTTTATTAGCTGACTGAATATGATTATGGGATGCAGTGTTGCGCAGTGTTTGCTTTGAAATTAGCAGTTGACGGTGCATTAAAAGAGCAATGGTTATCCAGTTTATTTATTCTTTATTAATGCAATTTTTAAAACAAGTCGTGTTGAAAAAAAAGTTATGTACAAAGAATGTTATCACTCTTCTGAAAATATAGAGGGCCACTTTCCGCTCCATTAAAACAGCTCAATATTTGTCCCGCTGTTTATACTTTGTAATTAATGCGTGTATTTCTGTTGTGGTTTTAAAAATGTTATGAAATAAATATTCAAGTTTAATTATCATGCGTTATATTATTATTGAGTGAAAATAAGTCTTTATTTATACATATTTGTTTAAAGTATAGGCTAAATTAAAATAACGTTATTAACCGGTATTTTTTCTAATCAAACCGTTTCCGGAACAGTAATGTTTATTGAGGAACGCAAAAACGGAAACGTTAAAATATCGATTCTGCTCGGAGTGAACCGATTGATATTTTTTTCTGTTTTTAAGCCCTGCTTTAAATGTTAAATGTCTGTGTAGGAGCTCTGACCTCTGACCTCATCTGAAAGCTTAGAGTCTCTACTTTCTGCAGATGTGCATCACTTTGGCATTAGTTTTACTCACAGTCACTTATTTACACTAAATTACTCTGGGACCATTTCCTCCTGGATGTGTCCGACCCAAATGTAAAAGCGTCCCACACACACACACACACACACACACACACACACACACACACACACACACACACACACACACACACACACACACAATCTCACAACTCTCTAAACACACAACACTGGTGTCATTCTACAGGAAACCCTCTGGAGTTTCATAAAGCACTGCTAAAAGTGATGAACATGTGAGTATGTGTCGTCTGAGCTGTAATAATCCCCCAAAAAAGAGGCGCTTTTAGATCGTTTGGTTATAAATTGATTGTTGAAAGTGTGTGACTCAGGCCCTGTGAGCTCTAGCACCCTGCAGACAGTTTGGGCTGTAAACACTAGATCACAGAAAACACTGGAAAATGTATAAGCAGTCAAATTACACCAGTATTGTTTATTTAGAGACACTGTGAGTGTGTGTGTGTGTGTGTGTGTGTGTGTGGGACGCTTTTACATTTGAGTCGGCCAAATCCAGGCGGAAATGTCCTCAGAGTTTAATGCCTTTATTTGAAGAAAGGTGAATTTAAGACCAAAATGACCCCATGCATCTTACCATGCAATATCATATACTGTCCTCCCGTGGAATCCAGACAAGGTGCAGATACACTTCCAGGACTCGTCCGATGAACCTGCAACCAAACCACCATCAAACTCATCCCAGGAAATGGAGACTACACCATTTAAAACCAGCAAAACATTCGAAACACCAACAGAAACGGCACAGAATGGCCTCACCATCTCCAGCCGCGGACTCCTTCCAGATCTTCACCGTGCGATCATCGCTACAAGACGCCAGTCTCCGTCCCTCTGGGTCAAAGGTCAGACTCCAGACAGTGGATTCGTGCCCCTCTAGTGTGGCCCTACACTCCCAGTCATCATCTTCCTCTTTATAGATGCACACTTTGTTGTCATAACTGGCGGATGCGAGAAGCTGCAAAAGCATGTTTCATGTTAAGTGGTTAATTTCGTATTTATATAAATACATTCAAAATAATTTTTTTAACAACATCTGTGCAATTTTTGGAGTATTTATAATAATTTTTTCATTTATATAAATAGTGAGAATAAAAGACAAGGATCACTCCTAAAGTAATATATTGCTCTCTAAGTCTTTAAAAGACGCACAGTTTATTGCCATGACTTAACTATAAAATCAGTTTTTAATATGAACTCTTAATCATACATTATGACTAAGGAAGCTTGTTTCCGCCACAGAATAAAAAAAAAAGGGTAATTGCGACATATCTTGCTATTCTGAATTTTTTTTTTTTTTGCAATCGTGATTTTCTCGTCTTTTTTCCCTCAAACTTTTGGACTTTATGTCAATTCTGAGAAAAGTAATAATTGCAAGATATAAACTCGATATTGCGAGAAAAAAAGTCAGAATTTAGACCAGGGGTCCCCAAACTACGGCCCGCGGGCCGAATACGGCCCGCTCCCACATTTGGACCGGCCCTCTGAACCAGAGTCATGCACGGGCGGGTACCCGACGGGTGATCCGCGAATATTGCTGAAACGGGTGAAAAAAACATCCTAACTGTGTCAGATACGGGTGCGGGTCGGACAAGGGACAAACACGGGTCTAAACACGGGTTTTAAACAGTCACGTGCAAACGAATATATATATATATATAAATATATGCATGTATATTGTAGATGTGTTCCTAAAAAAAGTATGCATATTTTTAGGAACACATCTACAAAAATATGCCTTGCCTGTATTTCAAGTTGATAAAATAATTTCAAATCCATATTAGTTTATTTGTGGCCGTGCGGCGCGCGCACGCGTGCCCTCCTAGGAGATTCACAACCGCGCGCGATCTGCCTGCACTGCACTCGTCATGATGGATCCTGAGGAGATGAAGAGAAGATAGCCGCAAATGTGGAACTTCATCGCTGAGGAAGCACGCAGATAACTGTGGTAACAACCAAGCACACGCAGTTCTAGCGAACAGTATTTTTCAAAAGGGGACAGAACTGAAGGTGCCTCGTAGAGATGATAAGGACACATAACCATGTTTGACAGCTCTGAAGTTGTCCTTGTGTTAATGGTCGTGTAATAACTTCTGTATGCTGGCAATAAACATTTTTGAAAGTGTGTCTATAATGTTATGCTAAACATTAGATTTTTAGTTTGATGAATAGATTTAAAATCATAATAAAATCTCACAATTATACTGGTAGTCACTCCGGCCCATGTAATTTGACCGACCCGGCCCCCCATTAAAGAAAGGAAAAATTATGTGGCCCTTACAGAAAAAAGTTTGGGGACCCCTGATTTAGACGATATTTGCGTCATCGGAGGATTTTTTCCAGAAATAAAATGCATAATTCTCTCGTCTCAGGGGGATATGAGGGGGGAAAGTACCATAATTCCAATATACTACCGGGTTTCTACTGATACAAAGCCTAATGCTAAATCACTGAAGTTATTACCCTTTAACTTTTTTAAAAATAATTTTCCAGGACAACAAGTTTTTCCAGGACATTTTACATTTTCTCTAACTTTCCATGTGTTTTCCAGGACTGGAAAATGTATCATACATTTTCCAGGTTTTCCAGGACAAGTGGGAACCCTGAGTAAGGCGAGATTTCAAAATAAGAGTCCTGGTGTATTTCCAGCTGGTTTATAATTAAAAGTCACGCATTATATATTCGTTTTTGCTTACACAATAAACTGTATTTAATTTAATTCCCATTTAATTCATAGTCAGGAGGAAAGACCAGTATTTGACACATATTCAATAAAGTATCAGGGTTATAATAGTTAACTAAAACCATTAAAAAAAATCTGTTACTTGAAATTAAATAAATGTTAACTGAAATAAAAATAAAAAAAAACTTATTTGAAGCTTTAGCTTAACATTATATACTAACTAAAACAGAAATACAAAGTTATAAAAACTATATAGATGTTTTTAAAAACAAAAAAAAAGTGAATTGAGCTCTTTCGTGTATTTTAAATGTCAAAAACAAAATTATGTCAAAATGTCAGTTAAAGTAACAGTCGGTTATGTAATGCTTAAATGCTTAATGTATTACAATTTAACTAAACTCATTAGATTTTAGGAAACTAAAACTACTGTAGATTTAGCCGACTAAAACTAGACTAAAACTAAAAACAATTCAGGTGACTAAAATATGACTAAAACTAAATGGAAATTAGTCAAAAGACTATGACTAAAACTAAATCAAAATATGCTGTCAAAATGAACACTGGTGCACTGATGTCTTACCTCCTGAGTCGGGTGCCAGACCACATGCTTCACATCCTGTGTGTGTGAATTCACAACACTCACACACTCATATTCATCCTCCTCGTCCACTATGGAGAATAACACACACAAATATTAAATCACAACACATCTCCGGTCTTCGGGTCTTTTCTGACCCCACAGGACGTTTGCTCAAATTAAAAGAAAATTTTCCCTTTGTCCAAATGGCATGGGACTTTGTGCGGTTGTCAACTCTCTAGATCTACAAATAAAACAATACATTGGATTGATATCTGTTTTTATGTTCGTGTGACAAAAAAAGTCACACTCAGGGCTTAGAAAATGGACAAAATTCATCCTCAAAAACAGAAACAACACAGAACATGCATACAGAAATGAAGTGGCACACTTCCAACAATGCATAAAACATCCACAATGCAAAATTATCATGCTCACACTCACACTCACACACGTTATTGCTGTTCAGTTCATTGCATTTTGATGTTCATGTTGTGTATTTTTTACTCAATATGTAATATAACTGTTCATTTCTGTTATTATATTATTTTTGTTCTGTTACAGTTCATAACTGAAGTGTAGATTAAATGTGTAGAGTTGTTTGAAATAAATGATAAACTCTAAAGACTCAAACTTTTCTCTTGTTCAGGTTTGATTGTAATCGTAATGTAACATCATTGAAAAAAATATTTTTTCACTACAAAAAAAATGCTAAACTTTGACAAAGTTAATTAATTTTAATTGTTATAAATGTGATTTCATGACATTTAGATATAAATCCAACTGAAAAATACTTTTACTGTTTTTTTTTTAAAACTATATTTTCCAAAAAATCTTACACTAAACCATGTCAAAATATATCTGCAAGCAGCATTACCGGGGCCAAGCGTAAATAAGCCAATCAGACATGCCAACATGGCTGACAGTGTCAGACCAACTGCAACAATAAGCAATTAAAGGCATTTTAAGATGATTTTAGGCAAAAAGGCTGAAAAATGCATTGTAGTCTATGGGAATATCATGTTTTGTTCTATTATAGCGCCACCAAGAGGCTCAATCCTACAATTTTTTATGTGTCCTCGGAGTGAGCCCATACATGTGTGTGTCAATTTTTGTGAAAATATCTCATTTCGTTTTGGAGTTATAGACATTTATATGAAAAAACACGTAAAAAAATGACTGACACCTGACTTTGATTGGATTTTACTGCCCCTTATTATCAATATTTTGACATTTGGGCATTAGCGTTCAGCTATCGACCTATGTTTCCGAACTTCTGACGCTGGTTTCGTCTCGATTGGACTAGCGGTTTCAAAGATTTCAGCGAACGTTTTTTAAGCGCTAAATTACAACGCCGCACAAACCATACGCCGAAACCTGGCAAGTCTGGTATAATTGGACTCAGCAAATAAGTCAATAAGTGAAAATAAGTCAACCACACCCAAAGTTATAAGCATTTGGAAAATTTATTTTAGAAACTCCTCAGGCTCCTTCAAGGCATCGAGCTGATAACCCATACCGAGTTTGGTAACAATCCGTTCATGTGTTTCATAAAATACAGCATTTTAGCACATAATTAAAAATGGCCGACAACCAAAATGGTATCAGTCGACTTGTCCTGAATCTAACGAGACCACATTTATGATTTTTGGACAAACGTTTAATTAGTTATAAGCAAAATATATATTTTTTGTATCTCTGGACCAGTAGGTGGCGCTGTGCCGAAACGCTGTCGCCCTCAGGTCATGCTTCTGATGACATGGACCAAGTTTAGTTTGAATACAATAAAGAGTTGCGGAGATTTAGCCTTAAGTGTGTTTTCACAACTGCTACGTAAAATTTGTTTGCGCGTTTATCAAAAAACGATTTGACGAATCAACTTGAATTCTTGAACTTATTGTCAGCACGGCCTGAAGATGATCTGGTTAAAATTTTGTGAAAATCAGAGCAACGGCCCAGGAAGAGTTCGAAAAAGTAGGTTTTTCGGAAAATTCAAAATGGCGGGAATTTTGTCTCTATCCCTTAGGGTTCAAAAGTTATTAACATAAACATGAGTGAACATTTGGACAGGTGGTGGCGCTAGAGGGATTGAGTTAGAGACTCCAAAATTGGTGTGGTTAATATTGGGCCAGTTCTCTATCAGTGTGCCAAATTTCATAACTTTCCCGCAAACGGTTCTATGGGCTGCCATAGACTTCAATGGCGGAATAATAAGAAATCTAACGGTTTCAATAGGAGCCTGATTATCCACGTTATCCCCACCAATGAAAGTTAGAAATGTGGGTCTTTTATAAAGTGAATTTTACATTAAAAAATGATTTTGAATGTATTTATATAAATGAAAAAATTATTATAAATACTCCAAAAATTGCACAGATGTTGTTAAAAAAATTATTTTGAATGTATTTATATAAATTAAAAAAATATTATAAATACTCCAAAAATTGCACAGATGTTGAGTAAAAACATTAATAAACAGAGTAAAAGTACATTTGTTCTAAAAAAAACCCCTATTGTTTTGTTACAAAATTACATTTTACATTTTTAGTTTTTCTTCATGCACCAATCGTGAGATTTCGGGCTATTTTGCTTCCCGAACAAAACCCAAAATGTACCTTCCCAGATCCACACACTCTTGTCCCGGCTGCAGGTGGCCAGGAAGTTCCCGGACGGGGCCCAGGACACACACTTGACCTCGTTCTCATGGCCCTCCAGCACGGTCAGCGACTGCAAACACACGCCAGGGCGTCAGTGATGTCACTTCCTGCTATATTCAAGGGTGTGCTGCAGAAACAAACCTCAAACCCCTCCTCCGTCTTCTTCCAGATGCATGTGGTGGCATCAAAGCTGGCAGAGGCCAGATAGTTCCCACAGGGCGACCATGCCACCTTCCTGACGGTCCGCTGGTGCCCGTCCGACAGCACACACACACACTGCCACCCGTCCCCTGACCACACACACACACAGTCAAATACTGCATTATCATTCATGTCTTAGTGTGGGCTTTGACTTTTTAAAATCTCATTTCAGCTTTTTATCTCATAAATAGGAGTCAAACTAATCATTTAGATTAGTAAATCATAATTTTTACTATAAATCCAATTTTTTTTATAATTTCAACTGATCATCTCACAATGACTTAGCATGTCATATTTGTAACTTTATCTTATAACGAGGACTTTTAAAATCATATTTGACTTTTCATCTAATAATGAGGACTTTTAAAATCATATTTTTGACTTTTTATCTTATAATTATGACTTAGCAGCATGTTGTATTTTCGACTTTTTCCTCACTATTATGACTTTTAAAATCATATTTTAGACTTATTAAGTCCTCATTATTAGATAAATGTCAAAAATATGACATGCTAAGTCAATTATAAGATAAAATGTTGAAAATATGATTTTAAAAGTCCTCATTATTAGATAAAGTCAAAAATATGATTTTAAAAGTCCTCAATATTAGATAAAATGTTGAAAATATGATTTTAAAAGTCCTCATTATTAGATAAATGTCAAAAATATGACATGCTAAGTCATAATTATAAGATAAAATGTTGAAAATATGATTTTAAAAGTCCTCATTAATAGATAAAAAGTAAAAAATATGATTTTAAAAGTCCTCATTATTAGATAAAAAGTAAAAAATATGATTTTAAAAGTCCTCAATATTAGATAAAATGTTGAAAATATGATTTTAAAAATCCTCATTATTAGATAAAATGTTGAAAATATGATTTTAAAAGTCCTCATTATTAGATAAAAAGTCAAAAATATGATTTTAAAAGTCCTCAATATTAGATAAAATGTTGAAAATATGATTTTAAAAGTCCTCATTATTAGATAAAATGTTGAAAATATGATTTTAAAAAAGTCCTTATTATTAGATAAAATGTTGAAAATATGATTTTAAAAGTCCTCATTATTAGATAAATGTCAAAAATAGTCTATAATTATGATTTAGCATGTCGTATTTTTGACTTTTTATCTAATAATGAGGACTTTTAAAATCATATTTTCAAAATTTGATCTTGGTATCTATTGTGACAATGATAATTGAAATGAGCTGATCAGTAATATAGTTGAATATTTAGTATCTAATATGTGTGTGTGTGTGTGTGTGTGTGAATATACACACAGAAATGTATATATAAATATAACACACACACACACACACATTAGATGCTAATATGTCGCATGTTGATTTCGATTTGACAGCACTAAATACACACATATATAATTCTCTTTTTATCTGTGTTATGTGTCTGATCTCTAGACTACAGTGTGTGTGTGTGTGTGTCACTGTTCATGATTGAGTTAGTTCAGTATATAAGTATGTTTATGTAAAACATGTATGTTGTGTTTTACCTTCTTTGCCCCAGACCCGGATCGCGCGGTCCCCGCCGCATGACGCGAGATGTGTGCCCGCGGGGTTCCACGCGACGTACCAGCAGCGCGCGTCCGGGTGCGCGCTCACCCTCTGCAGCAGCTCCATCTCGCCCTTCATTTCTACACAACTGGATGATATTTATGATTAAATGTAATTCTTCCCCCGTCTCTCTCTCCAATATCACAGCTTCAGGTCTTCTGTTTATCAGCAGAGCCACTTCCTGCTTTGTGCGTCAGTGTTTCGCAGCTGAGACAAACGCGCGGCAGTAGCGCCACCATCAGGAAAGTAGCGGGAATATTAATATGTATTATATTTTATTTTTTTAAAATATATTTTTAAACGTTTTGTTTGTTGTAGGATATTGTATGTATTAGATATCCCCTAACATCGTCATTAATAAATAATTATTTAATTAAATATAACATTGCGATGTAAATCAAGGGTGTGAGGATCTCTGAGGGAAAATCTTACATTGCGCCACAGAATAGTTTCAATTCCCAACGTCATGTGCACGAGGACTGACGTCAGCGGAAAAACGCGTCTGATTGGTCCAAGCGGCCACACAGGAAACGGAAGGCTGAGGCTCCGTCTGACGGAGGAAGCGGACGGACTATTGTTTACGTTTTTCTCGGGAAATCACGAATAAAACACACGAATATGTCTTCGATGTAGCGGCGATCAGCGGGGTCAATCGAAGCCGAACGCACCACAGTCGGGTTGTAATAAGTTGTGTAATATTTAGTCGTGATTTGAGAAGGTTTTGTGTGTGTTGTGAAGGTGTAAGGCCAGCTCATGTCATAAACCCCACAGAGGAGCTTCAGTCACAGCAAACGGGTAAATATAGCCTTTAAATAAACCGTTCTTTATAAACACTGATATTTTTACATATCAGGAACAGTTTAACAATGTGTCTGTTTATACTAGTAATCAGTAATTTATCACGATACTGTTTAACAAGTATGTAAATATGCTGTATTATATCAGTAATGTCTACCTATACACGGGGAAATGCTTGTATTTTTGTCATGTTTCCAGTCTAAACATCTAACAAATCTTAAAATAAGATGCATTTACTAGATAAGTGTGCATTTACACACAAACTTAAATGAGTTTGTGCTTAAAACAAGCCAATGGGGTGAGAGAAATAATCTTGTTTCTGTTGAAATTGGCAACAGAAACAAGATTATTTCTCTCACCCCATTGGCAGATTGGCTTGTTTTAAGCAAAAACTCACTTAATTTGGATTTTTCAAAAAGAAAATGATCTTATTGTGTAATTTTACTCATCTAGTTAAAGCATCTTGATTTAAGTATTTTTAAATATTTGGACTGGAAACCTAGGTAAGAAATGCACTGTGTAACTATAATTAGATCATTGCTATTATTCTTATTTATTACTATATAATTCATTCTTGTTTATTATTATTGATGATTCATTCAGGAATGAGGCGGTCGTTTATGAACGGGTCATTGAATCTTTGATTCAACCGATTCATTCAAACACTGAATCACTCAGTAATAATCTCAAGTGATAAAAACAAATAAAAAGTAAATCTGCTTCTCAAACCTAAGATCACTGTCTAAAATAACTCCTAAATTGGCACTAATGGCTTACAAAAAGGGGCTAGCGAAGTTAGACTTCAGTTTTTTCTTCATTCAACTGTAAAAAATGTAGAGATCGCCATGATTTGATATAATGTGTACAGTCCCACAACGACTCTTTGCTTCTTACTGTTCTTTTTCAGCGGGAGATAGACTTGCATATCATCTGCAGGGCTTGACATTAAGCCGGTTCACATGAGATTGTTTTACATATGTTTGAATATACAAATAAGAAATAAACTAAAGCACCAGTAGGTGGCGCTGTGACCGTCTTAATGAGCGAGTCATTGAGTCGATTCATTCAAACGGATGATTCATTCAGGAATGAGGCAGTCGTTTATGAACAGGTCAATGAATCTTTGATTCAACCGATTCATTCAAACGCTGAATCACTCAGTATCCAGTGGTGGAGGAAGTACTGAATCTCAGTACTTAAGTAAAAGTACAAATACCCAGAGATATATTTACTTTAGTAAAAGTAGAAGTACCACAATGACAACCCTACTTAAGTAAAAAGTACCTGATTTTAAATATACTTTAAGTAAAAGTAAAAGTACTTGCATAACAATTTATTCTCTTGTCTATATTCAAATAAATAAATAAACATTATGGGCTGTGGCATTTTAACTAAGTTAGTTTTGGGTTGATGTAATTGTGCTTACCATCTGTGGCCCAGTTTACATTCTGACTTACAATTACCAGGTGATCTCCAGAGTTAAATATCATTATTCTGAAGCAATATTCTCACTATAGTGTTCAATCAGCTTTGACGTATTTAAATCTGCATATTTATGATATTTTTATATTTTATAAAGAACATTTTCTCCCTAATCTTATTAAATATAGGATATGCTTCAGCTTTCCTTTTATATTCTTACATTTTATCAATAGCCTACATTAAATTAGAATAAGACACTAAAGGGCTGGTACCAATCAAATTAAATAATTTACACTGAAAAATTACAACTTAATTAAATGATGTCATGAGATTGTTTTAAATATATATTTTTTAATACAAATAAGAAATGTTGGAAAGGATATTTTAACATGAAACTAAACTGCCAGTAGGGGGCGGCAGGTCTTAATGAGTGAGTCATTGAGTCGATTCATTCAAACGGCTGATTCGTTCAGGAATGAGGCAGTCGTTTATGAACAGTTCATTGAATCTTTGATTCAACCGATTCATTCAAACACTGAATCACTCAGTAACACACACTGATGCTGTGACATGCGTTATGGTTCTGCTGTGATCTTTGTTTGGAATCAATTGCTGCTGAAATTGAACAAAAACAGTGAATAGTGCATCTAAAATGTAAGTAACTTAATGTTAATTAATTGTTTATGAAACAAGCATTTCCCGGACAAGCGTTAATGTCGAGCCCTGGTCTGCATAAAAGTGAAAAGAGATTCCATGCTTGCTAAAAATTGACCCAAGGGGTAACATATACAAAGAAAACAAAAACGGGCCGAGAACGGAGCCCTGTGGAACCCCACTAAGCCAAGAGATCGGTTGTCGAATGCAGCGCTAAGGTCTAGTAAAACAGGTTAACTGCAGTCAACAAATCATTTAAAACCCTGATCTCAGTCCTGTGATACGCCATAAAACCTGA
>JARQWZ010001591.1:157500-195000 GCA_033150135.1 Gobio occitaniae
CACACACACACACACACAGGCAGGACATTGACACACACACACACACACACACACACACAGGCAGGACATTGACACACACACACACACACACACACAGGCAGGACATTGACACACACACACACACACACACACACAGGCAGGACATTGACACACACACACACACACACACACACAGGCAGGACATTGACACACACACACACACACACAGGCAGGACATTGACACACACACACACACACACACACACACACACACACACAGGCAGGACATTGACACACACACACACACACACACACAGGCAGGACATTGACACACACACACACACACACACACACAGGCAGGACATTGACACACACACACACACACAGGCAGGACATTGACACACACACACCAGTGATGCGCGGGTTGATCCAAAATGAGCGGTTACCCGCGGTTACGAGTCATCCAAAAATATTTTTAATGATATTCGGGTCACGGTCGGTTGGATCGTCAATAAATCCTTATTTACCTTTTGAATGTTGAGCGTTATTAACTTTTGAATAAATGCTGGCGCGGGACAAAATGCCCGATTTCCCAAAACGTTGAACTGAGCAATGCCATTGTACCATTTTAATAGTAAACGCATTTAAAGTCAGTTTTATGTATTTTCTGAGAGGGGGCGGGATTTTTGTTGGGAAAGTCGGGGGAGAGACGCACACTTCGATTAGACTGGATAAACACATGCAGCATCTTAATTGTTAAGAAAATTAAACGAAATAAATGAATAAATCAAGCCTGTATTACATAACACTAGGCTATATCATACAGCATTCAGAAAAATAACAGTTTGCGCTCCTAAGGGCTTTCACACTTTTCCAAATGTGGGCTGATGAATTCTTCAAGCCGGGTCGAAACATAAACATCGCGTTCATCAATAATATGCATCTGGAGCTGAAATGGAAAATGATGGGCCGCCTCAAGAACTGCCTGCTCTCGCCGCTGCACCTCTGAGCACCAGGGCCTGAAACATTTTCTCAATGGCCCAATGAGCTACGATGAGCATTTACTACTTTTAAAAAATGCGGGTCAGGAAGCGGGTCGGGTACAATATTTTCTTCTTTTTTTTTGCGGTCCGAGTTGCGGGCGGGTTAGTTGAAAACGTCGGTCGGGTGCGGGTTGTTTATACATTGACCCGCGCATCACTGACACACACACACACACAGGCAGGACATTGACACACACACACACACACACACAGGCAGGACATTGACACACACACACACACACACACACACACACACACAGGCAGGACATTGACACACACACACACACACACACACACACACACACACACACACACACACACACACACACACACACACACACACACACACAGGCAGGACATTGACACACACACACACACACACACACAGGCAGGACATTGACACACACACACACACACACACACACACAGGCAGGACATTGACACACACACACACACAGGCAGGACATTGACACACACACACACACACACACACAGGCAGGACAGTGACATACAGCACGTTCTCTTGTGTCTTGTCGCGTTAGAGAAGCATTTACATGTATAAGAGCGTGATCATATAATGTAAAGCTCGGCAAAAATGGATATAAAAACGGACGCTGGAAATTATCGTGGCCGGAAAAAATTATCGAGCTATTTTTTTTATCGTGCGATTAATTGATTTATTGACTATCGCGACAGGCCTAAGCGTAACACGAGAATGAACCTCATTGGTTCTTGAGAAGCTCAAACGTCCCTTTAACTATGACTTTTGCTCTTAAAGATGAACTAGTAATGTGTAAATTAACCAATGCATTCCCCAAATTCGATCTTCTAGACTGTAGTTGATCTTCTGCTTGTGTTGTTAACTCTCTCCCACAGATAACTGTTTGAACTCTCAGTCCATCCTGCTCTTGCGGGTCATTGCTGCTTTCTGTTTTTTGGGCATTCTGTGCAGCCTGACGGCGTTTCTGCTGGACGTCTTTGGACCCAAACACCCGGCCCTCAAGATCACACGCAGATACGCTTTCGCTCACATCCTCACGGGTACGGATTCACGCAGGATTGACTTCTTAGAGGAACACGCCACTATTTTTCGGCTCATTCTCGTCTCCTCTTGAGTTGAACAGTTGAGTTTGAGCGTTTTCATTCAGCCGATCTCCGGGTCTGGAGATAGCTTAGAATAATATTTTTTACTTTTTGCCATGTGTGCACTGAAAAAAAAAGCTCTTATTTAATCTTGTTTCTAGTATAAATGTATCCAAAAATCAAGATGCAGTCACTAGATCAGTAACTTTTTTTTTCTTGTTTTCTGGAAATAAATGAAATTTAAGTGAGTTTTTGCTAAAAACAAACAAAATTATCTGCCAATGCGGTGAGAAAAATAATCTTGTTTCCTCTTTAAAGGGGGGGTGAAATGCTGTTTCATGCATACTGATCTTTTTGCACTGTTAAAGACTTGGATTCCCATGCTAAACATGGACACGGTTTCAAAAGCTAAGGTGGACGTTTGATGGGAGTATTTCTATGCCAAAATTAGTACTTCCTGTTAGTCATAAGTTTCGTAAAGTTTTTTTCGATCATGGGTCCGCTTGACGTCAACAGGGCGGAATTTCCTTGTATGGGCCGTACGGACAATTCTACCGGAAGAGCGCGCGCGAGAGAGAGAGAGAGAGAGAGAGAGAGAGAGAGAGAGAGAGAGAGAGTGAAAGCAATAGGCTACGCCCATCAAAGCGCTGGCTCGTACAGATGGAATTTGCTTTTCCGGATCAGCAACTGAGTTACGCAAATATTTATGTCTGTTCCCTGCATTTCGGTGCCGATTGTTTTATAAACAAGGCCCAGTTCGACGACGGATTTTCAGATCGCCTAATACTGAAGGATGGAGCGGTCCCAACGATAAAGGTCCCAACGTTGGAACCGCAGGTTTGACTGCTTCAAATGTCTGTTTTTGCCTCTGCCCATCAAGTAGCCCAAACATGATCACGTATTGATCAATGGAGCATGCGATGTATAGTGTGTGTACATTTGTTTAGCTGGCCACTATATGTGTATGTTTGTGTATTGTAAAAGCACTCCAAACAACAATACACAAATAATGGGGAAATATGTTGAACTAAATAAGCGCGCTTCTTCATTCAAATGCGCTACTATTCCATGTCTTTCTATGTAAACACTAGCCTGACGCGCAAAACCAGTCCGCTTACTACAAATCATGTCTACACAAACCACGCGTAAACACACACACACACACACACACACATTGTAACACTCGCGCTTGACATGGTGTTCTCAATAACACAAGCCGCTAAGCATATTATATAGTTAGTGTAACTTATACCACATAGTCGACGTCCTGCTCTAGTCGTTTTTGCTGCTGCTCCTGTTCAACTTCAGCCTCTGGGTCTGATTCCGGATCATAGATGTATGGCTGTATCTGATTAAAAGCCATTTTTTATGTTGAATAAAGTTTTTCCAGCTTTTAGGGATGACGCAGCTTTCAGACGCACTCAACACAGTAACAGCGGCGCGCGCTCGACATTCTTTAGCTCCGCCCACACGATACGCCCCCAGCCGCACGGCTTTTTTCGGAAAGACTCGGAACAGCGCATCTTTCTTTTATAATTATAATAAAAATAAAGACTTTTCGGAGATATGCAGGATGCAATGCTACTCTATAGGTACTCAAGATTGACATGAGACTGACTGAAACTGAGTGTTCCACCCCCCCCCCCCCCCCCTTTAAATCTTGTTTCAGTCCCAAACAGAAACAATATTATTTTTCTCACCACATTGGCAGATCATTTTGTTTGTTTTAAGCAAAAACTCACATCATTTGGATTTTTTTCCCCAGAAATCAAGAAAAAATATTGTCATTTTACTTAGTAAAAGTAAAAAAAGCATCTTGATTTTAGATATTTGGAAAACACTAAGACAGAAATACTAAGCAGGAAAAGCCTTTGCACCGTGGTTTTACCTGTAGTGATCTAAATAGAGTACTTAAATAAGAATAGAGTTCTAACTCACTAATAATTATTTAAATTTCACACATTAAAACTTTGGTTTATGAACGTTTTACAGATATTGTTAAATATCTATAAATTTACATGTGTCCCATCCAGCTACTGTCAGCTCAAATTTGTCAAATCTGTCATGTTTCCAAGAAACAAAACATATATATATATATATATATATATATATATATATATATATATATATATATATATATATATATATATACACATATGGAACTGGCCCCCGGGTGTGTCCACAACATCGAATCTGGCCCCCTTTTAACCCTCTGGGGTTCTTCATTTATGGGTCACACTCAGGACCTTTGGGTCAAAAATGACCCCCATAGGAAATTAATGAGTTTTTTTGTGCATTTTTGTGTCTACAAATCAGCCAGGATGCAGAAAAAAAGGACCCAACAGTGAAGGGGTGAATCTCTAAAACAGACACAAAAAAAACACACACACACACAAAAACACAATTAGCTTTTGGAATGGCACGCGTTCATTTGTGTTTTTGTGTGTGTGTGTTTTTTTGTTTTGCACTCGTGATGTTTTAGAGATCTTCACTGTTGAGTCTTTTTTTCTGCATCCTGGCTGATTTGTAGATTGTATGCACAAAAACTCTGTATTTTCATATTTTTGCCAATTTCCCGTTCATTTCCTATGGGGGTCATTTTTGACCCGAAGGTCCTGAGTGTATATATATATTTTTACGACCTCTTAGACTTTTCAAATCATGTCCCCAATTTTTGTTCACATACCAAGTACCAATAAAGTCACCAAGTTTCGGACTATTCCGATGAAGCTACGATTTATAAAAAAAATAATTATAAAACGCTTCGTGTCATTTTTGACCCAAAGTACCCCATAGGGTTAAAAAAGTTTGGACACCCCTGATCTATGCTAAGCTATGCTAACAGTGTTAGCACCGGACCCGGAGATCGGCAGAATTAAAACGGTCAAACTCAACTGTTTAACTCTAGAGGAGACGGAGAATGAGCTTTCCAGCAGGCACTGGATGCCAATATGACGTCAGATTGACATTGGTCCCCAACGTTGGACAGACATTGCATTGTGGATGAAAATCGAGTTGACGTCAACGTCTGTCCAACGTTGGAGATTGACGTCAATATGACGTTGGCTCAACGTTGTATTTTGGTTAGTTAACAACACAACCTAAAACCAACAACATCTAATGATGTCATAATTGGACGTTGTGTGAACGTTCCCATTAGGACGTGAAGGACTTTACAACACAACCTAAAAACATTTAATATCTGACGTCGTGTGCCTGCTGGGCTATTTTCACGAACAGTGGCGTGTTGGTTTAACACTAATGTATTCTCACTGAGTGTGTGTGTGTGTGTGTGTGTGTGTTCCAGTGCTCCAGTGTGCCACAGTGATCGGCTTCTGCTACTGGGCCTCGGAGCTGATTCTGTCCCTGCAGCAGCAGCACAAGAAGTACCACGGCTCGCTCATCTACGTCACCTTCGCCATCAGCTTCTACCTGGTGGCCGGAGCGGGTGGAGCCTCCATCTTAGCCACCGCGGCCAACCTGCTCCGCCACTACCCCACCGAGGAGGAGGAGCAAGCCCTGGAGCTGCTGTCCGAGATGGAGGAGAGCAGCGAATCATACCCTGCCGACTACGACATCACCAACCAGTTCCAGCCTCCACCCGCCTACACGCCCTGATGGTGGTGTTCCTCGCCCATGTGCCACCTTCGGCCTTCAGACAAACACATGATGCTCAGATTCCCCATCAGATATGAATATATACTGTATATTCAGATCATGCCGGATGCCCAGAGTGCATGGAAGAATCAAAGAGAGTAATATGGCATTGCTTGTTGAATTCATCTTGCATGAATCTGGCAGTTAAAACCCAAACGTTTTTTTTTTTGGCACGCTTTTATTACCGATTAAAGACTTGAAGGACATCGACTGGCTATAATCACCCAACGAGGTCTAATTTCTGCTTCATCGCGGTTTCCAAATGTTGCGCTGCACTTTTGACTTTTATTCCTGTTGTTTTAAGTGCTCATTTAAAGACACTTAATAATCATTTTACTTTTTTTAATTATGCTAGGTATCAATGTATCCTTTTTATTTATTTCGGCTCATCTACACACGTTCACCCCATCATGTTTTTAATTTCAATTTGCTTTTAATCAGTTATTGTTGTGTTACTTTAACGCACGTACACCCAAGATGGATGGACTAAATATTTATTTATGACCTGGTTTGACTAAAAAAAACTAGAAAGCAAATATTTTATCAGGAGGCGTTCAGGTTTGCCAACATCCCATCGTGAATTTGTTCTGTATCCATTGGATTTTATTATGTTTTTGTTTTATTAGTGACTGTGTTTGGTGTATTTTGATAGTTTGTGAGGATGTTCTGATGAGAGAGTCTTAAGACATTTGATCATGATTGTATCCACAATTGTCTAGCTTTTGCTCTGGTCTGATTATTATTGTTTTGATAAAATCACTGCATGATATTTGATACCGCACTTGTGTTGCTTAAATGGATTCACAGGTTTTTTTTATTTAGTAATCTGGTGGTTTTGTGTTCTAGATTATTTCACATTTCCCTTTTTTTTGTTTCATTTAAAAATACGTTTACTTACATGGAAAATAAAGACAAAAAATATTCAAAACAACGTGTGTGTGCATGTTTGTTTGCTCAATGCGTGTGCACGTCAAGCGCGCCGCGCGCTGCCCATGGCAACGTTTGGGAAGCGACGCCGGCATTTCACCTGAAACCACACAAATGACCTTAATATGAAGAAATACTCGTTTAAATGCTTTTATTTGGTTACTTATTCATACAGACGCGCTGGTGAGTGATGGCTGATGGAATATCGCTAATGAGGTAACTTATGTTGTATGTAAATGAGGGAGACAACATTTTTAGGAAAAAGGAAGCTGTAAATCCATTAAATAAGCGTCACTCTGAAGGGGTTTAACAACCGGCTGGATGTACATTATCCCGCTTATTACACGACTAACGTTACTTGTCTCAAGGAAATTAGACACGAAATATTGTCGAGTTTAAATATTTTATTAGCTCTTGCGCAAAGCTTCCGCGTAGAAAAACAGTCCCAAACTGCTTTAAGCCTTTATCCATTGCTGAAAATATTAGTTTTTACTGTATATGTTGACATTAATGCTGAAGTCTTCCATTGTAAGCCGTGGTGGTAGTTTTTTCAGTCACAAGATGGCGCCAGGCACTCAACGACAGCGGAGTGACACGCATATAAGTAGTACCGGTCAATTTGTAGTACCCGGATGAGCGGTGTGTTATGCTGCGTTCCAGGCAGGTTTTTTAGCCCGTAAATTACAACTTCAAACCACGACTCACGACTTTGTAGTGTTCCAAGCAAAGTCACGCCAAACTGCCTGAGCGCAAGGAATTGTGTGGTAGTTCGATGTAAACAAAGCACGGCGGACCGTACGCTCATTTACAATCATTTCTATCGCCAAAGGTGCTTACTCCTTGCTTATTTGAGGGGAACGGAGGAGAAAAACAGTGCAGACGGCAAGAAAAGCTGTTATACCTTTTGTTTTACGTTATTTGTTTCATAAACACTGCATCCGTAGGGGGCTGCCAATGTTGCTTCGCGGGCTATGTGACGTCAAAACTCGTAACTGGGAGTACATCGATCTAGTACGAGTTCACGGGTGGGAAGTCACGGGTTTGGCTGCCGTTCCCGTGTAACCGGTCGACTCGCACTTTCCCAGCGACACCAGTTAGGAGTGACTTATCTGCGTTGTGTATTAATGTGGACACGGGACAACAGACGACAGTTCACTGGATCTTTAATCACTGCTGCTGCCTGTTAAATATAGACATAAGCAGCCTCTTTGAGTGAGATTGCCCTTTTCCTTTCTATAAAATAAATGTGTTGTACATTTAATCACCATGTGCTCACTTCCATAAATAAAGAAAAATATAACTCCAAATAATAAAATGACAAAAATAACCACACATAGAAGTAAAATAACACTTTACACATGTGTTTGAGTGAAATATAGATATAAAAGCAATAATTGGGATAAAGATTAAAGGTCCCATGGCATGGCATTTTTCTATTATTTTATAATGTTTCCTGAGGTGTACTTATATTGTTAGTATGATTTTTACATCATAAAATGTCATAATTTAGAAATAAAAGGCAATTTTTCTATACTGCTGTTTGCCCTGTGGCTGAATGCCCTGCTTCAAGAGGCGTGTCTGCTGTGAGACTTCAGTAAAAACGCCCACTGTTGTGATTGGCTGACATCTTTGCATTTTAAATGAGCGGAGGGGGCGTGGTTTAACAAGGTCTACGAGGCACGAGCAGGCACGAGCTGCTGCCAGAGAGACGGATGGACCTGAGTTCACTTCACATCAGTTCTGTCAGTCTCAGTTCAGTGCTGTTGTAGTTACAGCATATACTTCAGGTTATTAGTTTATTTCTAGTCGGAGGGACTGTCACTCATGTCAGAAAGTTAGTAACTTTAGTAAATTATGGATCAGCGCTGACTGGAGACGCGAACCGTTTAGAACGATTCAGTCCGATTTGGTGAACTGATTCGGTTCACTAAAAAGAACCGGTTCAAAAGAATGATTCGTTCCCGAACCGGACATCACGGAGATAGAGCGATTGCTAACAAAGTTATTTATAGTAACTACTGAGTTATGAGAGCGCTGTCTGTCAGCGCGAGTTTATTGTGTTTGTATCTGAGAGTTCTGAATAAACACGAGTCCCAGTCACGTCAAGTCTGTCTTCATCATTATTACCAACTTTGTAACACATGCAAAGTACCATTACAGCTGTCGAGATGAACGAGTTACGAGTAAGTGTTGATAATAGCATTATTTTTAGACATGTTCCTATCATATAAGCGTCAGTGACGCGCATTGAGTACACAGCGCAAACAAAGACACAACAGCAGTAATCGAATGTAATCCAGTTTATTGTGGGGATAGCTGGCTAGCCTAGCCGGATACGCTCACGCTTACCCCCGTCTGCTTAATCTCGCGCCGCGTAAGGCGCCTCCGCTGTGGGCCAGATGCAGTACTGGGGGTCGGGGATGTTGAAGGCCGAGCGGTCAGCCGGAGCTTCGGCGTGTGTGAGGTTTATCTGTAAAGATGTGGCTCTCTATGTTGAGCAGAAACGACTGTATGCACATTTTAGAACAGATAGACGCGACGAGGACGTACAAAAACACTGACTCACAAGATAGAAAACACAAAAACACCGTTCTGTCGAGAGAGAAAGAAGCCGCAGTGTGTGCACGAATAATAAATAATTAGCTACACATAAGAAATCACTGATCACAGATCAGAAGGAACTGAAAAAAGACTTCTGTTTTCATTTGTACATCCAAACACTGAGAAACTGCCAGCGTTCACTCGTTCACAACCCATGATCTCTCTCGCGTTTGCATGGGCGTGCCAGATTCTCTGGGCGGAGGAAAGGGAGGAAACCGTTCCTGCTTGGACGTCAAACCAGGAGACTTCAGGATTGGCTCGTCTGGCCTGTCATTTTCTCAAAGGCAGAGAAAGACAGCCAGAACTCGGTTTTACACCGATCAACATTTCTATCCACTTGGGGACAATACTCAGGCTAGGGGAACTCATATTAATGTTGAAAAACCTCATAAAATGAAAATTTCATGCCATGGGACCTTTAAAGAAGATTATCAGGAAAATTAACAGATACCCACCTCTCCCATGAGATTACTATATCAAAAGGGGAGAAGAGAGGGGGGGGGGGGCAGGAAGTTAAGGCATCTTGTGATCACAACACTTAAAGGAGAAGCACTCATTTTGATCAGGTAACAACAGAAGACACATATGAACAATTTTGTGTTAATTATTCCCAACAGTACATATTTATCAGTGTAATTTCTATACCCGTTACACCAGTCCACTTTCACGGGTAGAAGGTTGGATAAACACGGGTTACGGGTTGCCTGGAACGCGGCATTATTCACTTTGGCGGTTGTTATCTGGGATTATTATTATCTGATTGGTCAATCGCGCATTTCAGCGGTATGTTATTGTGTGATAACCGCCAAAATGAATAACACACCGCTCATCCGGGTACCTACGCGTTATCTTGACCGGTACTACTTATATGCTTAACGTGTCACTCCGCTGTCCTCGACTGTGTGGAAGACTTCAAGGGTTTCACGGCCGGAACTTTACTTTATAAAGTTTTAAATATGGATATTTTTCTTACACAAATTATAACCCCCCCCCCCCCCCCCCCCCCCCCCCCCCCCCCCCCCCCCCGAGCCGTGTGGAGCAGTTATATGACGGACAGATGCATTTTTATGAACTTCAAAAACAGCTACAATCACTTCCATTTAAAAAGCTTGGATTAGCCAGGACTTTTATTAATATAACCCCCAATTTTATTAGTCTAAAAGAAGAATGTCATTGAGGGTGAGTAAATCATGGGCTAATTTTAATTTTTGGGTGAACGATCCCTTTCAGTTTCGGCATTAATTTCAATATATACGGTAAAAACTAATATTTTCAGTTTGTTTTTCTTTGCGTAAGAGCTAATAAAATATTAAGACAATATTTTGTGTCTAATTTACTTAAGACAAGTAAGTTAGCCGTGTAATAAGCGGGATAATGTACATCCAGCCGGTTGTTATCGCATAATAAAGTCAAGTCAACTTTATTTATATAGCGCTTTTAACAGTGCAGATTGTTTCAAAGCAGCTTTAAACAGGAAAATAATGCAGCATAATTTTATTCAGCTGTATAGCCATTCTGGAGAAAATGGTGATGTCATCAGCTCATTTCAATTATCATACAGTGACAGTGTGGGCTTTAGATCAGTAATTTAGTTTCATAATGAGATTTATTTGGATATTTAGTTGAAAAAATGTAGTGTCCCCAACTGTCAATAAACCCCTTCAGTGATGGATGTACTTTATCCCTTACATAACCAGAGCCGTTGAAATAACATACTGCTGGAATGCGTTATTGACCAATCAGAATCAAGTATTCCACAGAGCCATGTAATAACTATTAATATAATATTCTAGCACCATCATGTCCACCAGTAATCTGCCACCCCTGCGGAACCTACCCAGCTGGTCCAGGGTTCGAGATCTGGACAGGGTGAGATACCCCAGACTTCTTTCTAGTGACCATAAGGTGAGATCTCCACCTGTGGACCTCAGGAGCCCCAAAGCAGCGGCTGAGGGCCGGCCAGGAGCCCAGGACCCGCGCATCTCCTCTCTGGAGAAGGACATCCTGTTCCTCCAACAGCAGCACAGAGACACACTGGAGCGGCTGCATGAGGAGATGGAGGGCCTGAAGCGAGCTAATAAAGGTGTGGCACTGCAGATTACGCATACATGCGCAGAAAATTAAAATAATGCCCAACCCTCTACGCACACCTTGGCACTAGAATCGCCATTGGCTAGTACATTTTTTTTGTTTAGTCGCCAGACTGATATACTTTATTATATTATACTTATAGCCAGTGTTGGGGGAACGCATTACAAGTAACTTGAGTTACGTAATAATATTACTTTTTCCAAGTAACTAGTAAAATAACGCATTACTTTTCAAATTTACAACAAAATATCTGAGTTACTTTTTCAAAAAAGTAACGCAAGTTACTTTCACATTAATTTGACTGACAGCTCATGTTGAGAAAAATAAGTGCAGAGGCGTGTGTGTGTGTGTGTGTGTGTGTGTGAACATGATGGTTATTGTAGTTCTAGACTAAATGTGAGCATTTATTTATCTCACTTGCACAATAAACATTCTGTCCTCCTCAAAATGAATAAAATCAGTCAAATGCTAAATCAGAATTCTCCAATAATTAAATGTTAAATAAAACAACTATTTTTATGCATAATCTACCTTTATATTTAATTGACCAATGTCTTGCTGCTGACCTTTGAGGATGAAAATTAGGGGTGCACCGATCCGATATTAGGATCGGATATCGGCCGCGATACTGACAAAAAAGCTGGATCGGGGATCGGAAAAATGAACAAATCCACAAGCCGATCCAGGTGTTTTTTTTCCGTCGCAGCAGAACCTACGTCATTCGTCAGCTTCACGTGTGTCGTATATTGGATACAACACGGAGCGAGCCAGAGAGTCCGGTGTGGAGGAGATATTTCACGCTTGCCACGCCAACTAGTCCGTCAGCTGTTTGCAATGTCTGCAAAGTAACTTAAATGTTTCGAGGGGAGGTGGTTTTACTGCAAAGTCAGGGTTTTTCCTGCATTGAACATTTTTTGATGGCCGCCAAAGCTTAATTTGATGAGTTACTGTGATTTACGAGTGATGTAGAACAGATGCTGCGCTTGTGACTGAGTGACAGAGAGAACGAGCTCCTCCCCCGCGCACACTCTCTGGGTCTTCAAAATAATCAGTGTTAGCTGTTAGCTCTCTCATATTTCACATATTAATCCAATTCCAAATCAAAAGGTCGGAAGACCGAAACCATGTTGCACGTGACACATTCGGACAATTTTGTCCTTGAATTACCGCTGGGTATGAATTGCGCTCAAAAAATGTTGACTCTTCTCTGACCAGCTGACATAAAGCATACTTTCAATAAACGGGAGACAAATCATATTCAGTTATGAAGTGTTTTCTGTGTTGACATCTTTCGCGATGTTCTAACAGGGGATTCGCACACAACGCGTCTTAATGTCCGATTCGCGACCTAATGACTCCTTTGAACCGAATCATTTTAACGACTGGTTAGAACAACTGATCTGTCCAACACTGAACTCATGAACTCAGTTTATTAATTTACTCAGAACGCATCTGAAATGAGAACACAAGTGTGCTTACCCAATTAAGCAAGAGTGGTTAGTAAGAATTATTTTTAATTATCAACAGTATTTAATCTTATTTCTGTTGACAATGTGTAGTAAAATAAATAGGCCTAGCCTACAATCATTTAGACTGGAGTGAGGTGAAACCAGAACAAAGTTGTTATTAGCTAGCTGATCATTTTTATTAAATTGCATATGGCAGAAAATTAAGACTATTTGTTAATTTGTAATGCCTTTTTTGTAATATTGATATGATTATAAACTTAAACAATTATGTGTAGTGTAAAAAATGTTTGGTAACTGTCAGATTACTATTGTATGCTTGACCAATACACAGTTTTGTGTTTCCACTGCTACATTTTATTTATTTAAAGAAGTTAGATTACATTCTATTTTAGATTTGAATGCACTATTGTTTTTTTAAATAAATAATAATTCAACACTTTACATACATCTGTTATTTTGTCTTAGTTATGTTTAGTTAGTAAAGTCTGGTGCCTTTAGTCTCTTCAAGGAAGGTATAAGGTGGACTATATACAGTTTATTATTAATTCAACAATAGTATCGGATCGGTATTGGGTATCGACAGATACACAAAGCCCAGGCATCGGTATCGGTATCGGGACTGAAAAAGTCGGATCGGTGCACCCCTAATGAAAATTACTAGATTTTTTGTTTTTATTGGTAAAACTTTTTTTCTCCTGCGTCCTATTCTCCCATTATCCAGAGCTGCGCCCTCTAGTGTTCATGAGGGAATCTGCATTTTTACCTCAGCCTGGGGATTATTATTTCAATTTTGGTATGAAGAGGTCTACTGTTGCACAAAAATATAACTTTTTTGTTATAAAAAAACCCAAAAATAAAAACAAGCCCAGCCCAGGTGAGAAAAAGTAATGCAAAAGTAACATAACGCATTACTTTTCTTAAAAAGTAACTAAGTAACTCAATTAGTTACTTTTTAAGGGAGTAACGCAATATTGTAATGCATTACTTTTCAAAGTAACTTTCCCCAACACTGGTTATACCTATAATATAATATATATAAATTCCACCAAATTTATCAATATCTTTGTAAAATGACACAGCTTTTCAAATATCTGAACATACACGCTTAACATCAGTCAATCAAGCATTAAACTATGTAATGATATCATGATAATCAAGCACTATTTAATGATAGAACTTTAGTAATTAGAACTAAAACGGTTGGAAAGCATGTATGAATGCATATTTGTCATTTAACTGAACTCTGGACTGCTGGTGGTGCTTGAGATATTGTTGGTGTTTCTGTAAAAAAAATAGATAATAGTAATTATATTGTATTATTAAAAGATAATAATAATACTAATTCTACTAATAACAATATACAATGCACTAAGGATTGATGAACTGCTGGGTTCATGAATATTAATCACGTTGACAGCATTAGCTGATTTGCTGAAATCGAAACAGTAATAGATGAGCGCCAGCCAATGAGATTGCCGTTTGCGCATTAGCTCCGCCCACTACCGAAAAAAAAACGGCATATCTTCTGCTTGTTCTTAAAAGCTGAATAATTCCAAATTAACTCCGTTATTTTGACAGGAAAATACAACAAAGAATATTGTTAACATGTAGCGCGTCGATTGTGCGTGGTATGTAAGACTCTCTCGCGCGCATGCGTGTGTGTGTGTGGTTGTGTGAGAAACGCGCTCAGCAAAGCGACGGAGTTCTTCACACACACTAGAGTTTACGGTACATCAGATGAGCTGATTTGAAATTGTATAGATCGCTTGACAAGAGCGAAACTCTCAAGCGCTCATTCAGAGTGTTCAGCGAGTAAAAATATATTTATGCTAAACTTATTCTTAGTATCTAACACACACACACACACTGGCGTATTTATGCTAAACTTATTCTTAGTATCTAACACACACACACACACACACTGGCGAGTAAATTCTGAGAATTTATTAGCCAATGGCTAATGATAGATATTATTTAATCGCCCAGAGTGACGATTTACTCGCATATGCGAGTGTTTTACTCGCATTGTAGAGGGTTGCTTATATTTCTTTGTGCCCTGATATCAAAAATTGGATGACTACCTAATATTTAATTCTGAAAAACAAACAAACAGAGATTCTAATTAGGGTTGGGCGATGTCCCCTAAATTGGCAGTTGACGATGTTTACAGTTATATATTGCGATGGTCGATGATATCGTCGTTTTTTTTAGGTAGGTAATTTACTATATCTCTACATAAATATTTTTTTTCTACTTAAAACTATCATTTCGTTATTTTACTAACCCAAATAATGACTCATCCGCGCTAGGTTGCACGTGAGGGAAAAGGTAGTTTCCTTCCACTTAAGAAGAGTTTTTTTTAATATATCTCTTTACATAAATACTATTTTCTACTTTAAAAATATAATTTCGTTACTAACCCAGTGTTTTGTATGTGAATGCTGTTTCACGTGAATATTACCACAGGAGGGAAGTATAAAGCTTTGTTTACAAAGGAAATAAATTAGCACTTCTTTATTCTGTTTTGCGATCTGGTCACCCGATTTTCCATTAATTTTAACAATAGGCCTAGTCCATTTTATCCCAATGGACATGGACATCTCGTGTTCTTTCCCAAATCTTTACTCGCGTCACACCCATGTTCGCAGGGGATTATAAACGTTTCTTCCTTTCGTTTGCTTATAATTAAGTCTATTATAACTATTGACATCCTTTACTGTGGGAAAGAAGAAAAAACACTGTAGGACAAATACCTTTTTACTTCAGATTTTATTTAACACAGTTTGTTCTTGTTATTAAACTTGGTAAGGCGTGTCAAGTTTATTTGAACTTGATGCGTTTCACACACACACACACACACACACGCCGGTGAGTTTAGTTTAGTTTTCTCTGGCAGTGAATAATCAAACATTGCCTAAATGTCTTGACCCTGTGGAAGATAAAATTCGCTCTTCAGAAACTTTTACAACAAGTGTTGCTTTGCAGCATCAGGAGAAAACATGAAGATGAAGATATTCGAGAAGGTCTATCCAGCTTGTGTCCCAAAGCGCAGAGCGGTTTATGACGCATCTTTGCGGGGAAATAGTATGAATCAAATATTTTTTAACTAATATTTAATTTTCTTATATTCTTTAGGTTACCATTATTTACTGATAATTGTTTAGCTGTTTTACAGGCTGTGGTGTGTTGTTTCACTGACGGAAGTGCTGAAATAAACACGCATGCTTATGAAATGGATGTTTCAGCCTCAAATAATTTCAAAATGTAGGCTATACACTCACCTAAAGGATTATTAGGAACACTAATGCTGTGTTTGACCCCCTTTCGCCTTCAGAACTGCCTTAATTCTACGTGGCATTGATTCAACAAGCTGCTGAAAGCATTCTTTAGAAATGTTGGCCATATTGATAGGAGAGCATCTGCAGTTGATGGAGATTTGTGGGATGCACATCCAGGGCACGAAGCTCCCGTTCCACCACATCCCAAAGATGCTCTATTGGGTTGAGATCTGGAGACTGTGGCGGCCATTTTAATCCAGTGAACTCATTGTCATGTTCAAGAAACCAGTTTGAAATGATTGGAGCTTTGTGACGGTGCATTATCCTGCTGGAAGTAGCCATCAGAGGATGGGGACATGGTGCTCATAAAGGGATGGACATGGGCAGAAACAATGCTCAGGTAGGCCGTGGCATTTAAACCATGCCCAATTGGCACTAAGGGGCCTAAAGTGTGCCAAGAAAACATCCCCCACACCATTACACCACCACCACCAGCCTGCACAGTGGTAACAAGGCATGATGGATCCATGTTCTCATTCTGTTTATTCCAAATTCTGACTCTACCCTATCCATACTGGATGCTTTTCCCTTTTCACACCATTCTTTGTAAACCCCAAAATGGCTTAAATCATCTTTCTTTCCCATTCCGACATTCAGTGTGGAGTTCAGGAGATTGTCTTGACCAGGACCACACCCCGAAATGCATTGAAGCAACTGCCATTTGATTGGTTGATTATATAATTGCATTAATGAGAAATTGAACAGGTGTTCCTAATAATCCTTTAGGTGAGTGTATATATATAATATAAAAGGGTCCGGCCCCCGGGTGTGTCCACAACATCGAATCTGGCCCCCTTTTAAAAAAGTTTGGACACCCCTGCTTTAAGACAAGTCCTTTCACTCGGCGGCCATCTTTGAAACGCCTCTGCAAGTGCAGCTCCTGTCTCTCTTCTTTGAATAAGGAAACATCAAATTCTCCAAAACTGTTCACCAAGCTTACGATTAAATTTCATATTTAAAATCGCAGATGAAATCTGACAACAACTGTGTCATAAATGTTGTTTCAAAATGCTCGAATCATGACCAAAAACGGCATTTTTCAGCCTGGAGGAAGCTAATGCACATGCGCAGTCATAAACACGCCTGTTTCTATAGCAACCAGAGCATCGCAGCTGCAGCGTGACTTTACTAATCAACCATTGGCTCTTTCATATATGGCGAATAAGGCGGGGCTTATTCGCCATATTGGGCGTTGCACTTTCTCCCATTCATGAGTAATCCGTGCACCGTCTTCCTTTACCTTTAAAATCATCAATGAGTGACTTTTCCCTTAACAGTTGAAATATTGAGTTTGATGAGCCTATGTGTGTGTAATCAGTATTTATACACACATAAGGCCTTTTAACCACGTGGTTCGAAAGATGCTGATTGTAGCTGAGGGCTAAGGACTGTAAGGTGCTAGTTGTTGCTAAAGAGGTGGAGTTGGTCCGGGTGTGCCGGTTACAACACCAAAGCCAGAGAAGGAATCCAGTTCAACAGATTTATTGGTACAGAGCATATGCAGAGGGGGAGCCAGGGTATAGTGGTTGCTTTATCAGTGTTCTCTGTTCACATACAGTAGACAAACATAATACTAATGCAGTGGTATCATCTGTTGCTGTGTATCATGTCCATAGAAGTGTCTCAGCATATGTGTGTGGTTTTCTCTCTGGACGCACACTACTTAAACACTCAAATGGAACCTGAAGATGACTATATAACTGCCGTCTGTCACGGAATCTGCGTGGCTCGTTCTCACTGAACACAGGTGATAACGGATGTGAGATTGATCGCGTGCACACAGCGTTGTGAAGTCCTCCACCGAATGCGCTGCGCTCCGTCAAAATAAAAGTCCCCGCGATCAGGAAAGACGTCATATACTGTGCACTATTAATGAGACTTTCGCACAGCCGCCCCCAAATTGTATGCGATTTGTTCCTAAGAAAGGCTCACTGCTCATCCTCTTCCGTAGGCACTACGGCGGAATCCATTTCCTCATCTGAGTCTGGATAGCAGGGAGAGCGATGAGACGGGCAACTGGTCTGGTGTAGATCTTGTCCTTGATCCGAACATCCACTGACCTGACACAACCATCAGCGCTCTGATGTACCTTAGTCACTCTGCCGACTGGCCAAAGAGCCCTGGGAAGTTGTGGGTCCATCAACAGAACAACAGAGTCAACCGAGAGATCCACTGTCGTGGAATGCCACTTCTGTCGATGCTGTAAGGCTGGCAAGTAGTACCTTATAAACCTAGACCAGAAGTGGTCTGCCAAAACCTGACAGTGTCTCCATCTTCTCCTGCTCAATCCTTCACTCTTGTTGTATACCACCTGTGGTAAAGCACCATCCAGCCGCCCCATCAAGAGAATGTTTGGAGTTATTGCATCCAGATCTGCTATGCTAGAGGAGGTATATCCCAACGGTTTTGTATTCAACATTGCCTCAACCTCCAGCAAGACGGTATGGAGTACTTCTTCTGAGACAGGTTGAGCTCCTACAACTGTATACAGAGCAGATTTGACCGATCTTATCTCTCGCTCCCACGCCCCACCGAAATGGGGAGCTGCAGGGGGGTTGAAGTGAAAGGCAATCTTCTGCTTCGCTAGAAGTTGCTGAAGCTCTGAGGATAGACTGTCAAATGTCTCACGAAGCTCCTTCTCTCCTGCCTTGAAATTTGTGCCCTGGTCCGAGTAGAGCTCAGCTGGGGTACCTCTACGGGCAATGAATCTCCTGAGACTCATGAGAAAGGAGTCTGAGTCCAAGCTGTGTAAGAGGTCCAGGTGCACCGCTCGTGTGGTTAGACATTTGTAGATAATACCCCATCTCTTCTCAGAGCGGCGTCCCAACTTCACCTGGAAAGGCCCAAAACAGTCTACACCAGTGGAATAGAAGGCCGGCTTATATAGGCGTAATCGGGCCACTGGTAAGTCTGACATCCTGGGTATGGATGGCTTAGCCTTCCATCTTCTACACTCTTTGCAGAGACGTTGTACCTGACGGATCGCCTCTCTCTCACGCAGGATCCAGAAGGTGCGGCGCATTTCCGCGAATACCCGTTCAGGTCCAGGGTGGCAAAGACTAGTGTCATAATCCTGTATAAGGAGTTTGGTGGCTGGATGACTAGGATCCAGGACGATTGGATGTTTGAAAGCAGGATCGAGAACTTCAGCCCGACGCAATCTACCACCAACACGTATGATCGCCTCATTAGGGTCTAACTCAGGGGACAAGGTCAGTAGGCGACTACTATTAGGGACTGGTTTACCCTTCTTCAGGTGGTGAATCTCCTCCGGAAAACAGTCACGCTGGATTCTTCTGTAGATCATCATTTCTGCTTGCTGATAATCTGAAGCAGTTATAGGGCTACCCTGTCCAGCCGCCCCGTGAAGCTCATGCCCCATGGTCTCCACCAGATCTTTCCAAGTGTGTTGGCCATCTTGTAGAGAGGATGGCCAGTCCATGTCCGTCACAATACCACAAGAGACTGACTTCCTGTACTCTGACAAATCTGAATCAGACAGCTTAATGGGTTGGGATGGCCAGTTGTCAGATCCTTTGAGGAGGAAGGGGGGCCCTTGGCTCCAGCGATTTGGTGAAGCGAGCTCTGCCAAAGTCTTACCCCGTGTGACATCGTCAGCGGGATTCAATGAGGAGTCCACATAACGCCAGGCGTCTGGTTCTGTGAGCTCCTGGATTTCAGCTACACGGGTACCCACAAATACTTTAAAGCGGCACGACTCTGACTGTAACCAGGTGAGCACCGTGGTTGAATCGCTCCAAAGTATTATCCGATCAATCTTCAAGGTCAGCTCCCTTTCCAACATCTTCGCCAGTTGGGCTGCCGGGGAGCGACTCTTGACCTCGCTGCCAGGAATGACAAGTATACCTGGCCCTGGGAATCCTCAGTCCGCAGGTAAGAAACTGAGCCGTAGGCTTTTTCCGACGCGTCGCTGAATATGTGGATCTGTCTAGAGACAACAGTTCGACCCACGCAAGCTGGAACATAAGATCGAGGTAGGGTTATGCGAGGCAACAGGTGCAGTTCGGCTTCCCACTCTTTCCAAGCTTGCTGAAGGTCCTGAGGGAGGAGTGGGTCATCCCAATTGCGGTGCATGTCCCACATGCTCTGGACAAGCAATTTGGCACGGGTTGTGTAGGGTAATATGAACCCCAGGGGGTCATACTGCCGAGCCAGAACTTTGTACACATTGCGCATAGTCAGTATGCCATAGTCCAGCGGGCGGCTCTTATATCCCAAGGTGTCCGACTCCCAATGCCAACTTAGTCCGAGAGTTGATTCAGACAGTCATCATGTGAGAGCCAGCGCTCCATACTGCCCGACCTTGCTTCCTTCGGCAGGTGTTCGATGGCACTTGGGATGTTACATGCCCACTGACGGATCTCGAACCCACCTGATGCCAGAATCTCCCGGAGTTTATCCACCAACCTTGTGGCTTCAGCTGCCGTTGGCACGCTCTGAAGGCAGTTATCGACGTAGAAACAGCTTTCTACCGAGTCCCTGACACCATCCTCCGGAACACTGTGATTTCTGACATGCCGTTGAAGAGCAAAGGTGGCACAACAAGGTGAGCAGGTGGTGCCAAAGGGCAGGACTTGCCACTCAAAGGTATCAGGGGGATCCTCTCGCCTCAAATCTCTCCACACAAACCTGAGAAGTGACCGGTCTTCTGGCAGGAGCTGGACCTGGTGGAACATACCCCGAATATCTCCACTGATTGCCACAGCTTGTTGCCTAAAGCGCAGCAGAACGCCAAGAAGAGATGCACCCAATGTCGGTCCTGGAAGGAGGGCATCGTTCAGATTCAGCCCACGGAACTGGTAGGAACAGTTGAAGACGAGCCGATTCTTCCCATTATGGCAAACTAGGTGATGAGGTATGTACCACGATTCAGCGGTCGTCGAGATCTCATCTGGGCCCAGCTTCTTGACAGCTCCTGATTGTACGAGCTGGCGGATTGCTTCACAGTAAGCTTCAGCACGTTGAGGGTCCTTAGATAATCGCTTCTCTGTACTCCTCAAACTCGGTAGAACGGCCTCTTTGGATGCCTGGAACAGGGGCAGGTCCCGTTTCCGTAGCAACGGAGTAGCATACCTGAGGATTCCAGCGACCTCTACCCTCCTTGTCTTTGCTTCCAGTAGCTCTATTGCCTCGTTATCTTGCTTCGATCTCACCACCATCTTGTCACTCTGGAAAGGCAGCACGTCCATCTGCCAGAGTTTCTCAACATTCCTCATTAACTCTGTTGTCTGCGGTGAGACACTGGTAAGGAGACACTGTCGTGCACATGCCGTCCACTGGATAAGGTGAGTGGGCCCCTGGAGCGTCCAACCCAGTCTTGTATGGATAGCTGCCGGTCCTCCTGGAGGGCCCAACCTCACTGGCTCGACTGGAGTGAGCAGATGGGGGTGATCCGCTCCTATCAATATGAGTGGCTTGACATGCTCGAAAGGTTCGATAGGTAGTCCTGCCAGGTGCTTATACTTCCTCTTCAGCATGGAAACGGGATATGAATGATCCGCCAGACTAAGACGCGGTGAACTGAACGCCTCTGTAACTCGAAAGCTTCTTCTGGGATGTGCAAGGGGTGATATGCAGAATGAGACAGATGATCCCTTCAACGTTTGGACATCCTGTCGTATTGTGCGAAGGACAAGATCCTCTTGTCTACCTTGCAATCCAAGCTGGTCAATAGCTTCTGGAAGGAGCATTGTGCGTTCCGATCCATCATCCAATACCGCGTAGGTATCAAGAGTACGGTCCTTGTTCCGAAGAAGCACTCTCACAACCTTTAATAGGACACGGGTGGAAGCTGATGGCCGGTCCAGGTAAAGAACCTCAGTACTGGAGTTCATCAAACAACTCTCTTCTTTGGGTGGCTCTGCTGCTGGACGGGTGTTCACATTATGAAGGACTCTCAAGTGCTTTCCTTGGCACAGGTCACAGAGTCTTCTGAGATCACACTGTGCAGCTTGATGGGACCTTCCACATCTCCAGCACCTCTTGTTTGCCTTGATCCACGCTATAACTTCCTCCCTCGTGAGCTTCTGAATGGCTGGGCACCTATTCAGGAAGTGTTCTGAGCTCTCACAATATGGGCAGTACGGCTTCATCTTGCCTCTCCTTTTGGACTCTGAGGAGCTCTGACCCTCTTGCTTCGTGGTCCTACCCTCCGCGGAGCTCTCTGCTCCATGTAGAACAGTAGCTGCTAGTCTACCATGCCGTTTCTCAACTTTGTGGCTCAATGACCCTTGGACCCGGGTGTTGGATGGGATGTCATAACCCTGACACCACGACTCATACTGGAGCCACTCTGCCAAGTCAAGCAGGGTAGGAGTAGAGCCAGGCCGATGGAACATCTGGCGGCGGAAGTTTGCTCTTAACTCGGGCGGAAGTTTTGTGAGCAGCCGTGCAACGTGTGAGCCGCATCTTAGCTCAACTTCTCCGTCAGGGCCCAGGGTCTTCAACATGCCCACTAACGACTGAACATGCAAAGCAAACCTCTCAAAGGCTGCTGTATCTCCCCGCCTTATCTCTGGTGAGTCCAGAACAGCAGCAATCCTCTTTAAGGCGACGTGATGTGGCTGCCCAAACTTCTCATCCAATACGGCCATTGTGTCTGAGTACGGCATAGGCGAGCTGATGTATGAGTCTGCTATAAGGCAAGCCTCCTCCAACCTCAGATGGTCCACGAGAACTTGATATTTGAAGAGCTCAGTGGCATCCCTTGGCAAGAGGTTTGTGAGGGCAAGCTTCAGTCTGGAGAACTCCATGGGGTCCCTATGAATGAAGAGGGGAATTTTCGGCGTTGGCCCACGGTATTCCTTCTCTTCCACAATAGCTGATGAAGGCTGGTATGGTAGGTCTCTGGAGGGGGTACGCTGACTCATGTGAGGCCTTGGAAAGGGTCTAGGTGGAGGCCAGGATTCGGTCCATTCCTTGACAGGAGGAGTGCCAGTGACGGGTGAGTAATACTGCATCCACGGAGTTGAAGACTGAAACTTCCTAGCTGGTGGTCTCTTAGGGGTTGAGGACAACCGGCTCCTGGTAGCTGAGCTAGAGGCAGCACTATCTCTGATTAGCTGGAGTTCGTTCATCATCTTATCTATGATGGTGACCATCTGTCTCTCTTCACCCTCTGAAGGCACTGATACTGGTTCAGTAGAGGGCCATGGTGGAGGCGGTAGCCAGTCGTCATACTCCTCTTCTCTTTGAGTCAGAAAGTCATCCTGTATAGGAGGAGGAGGTGGTACTGGCCATGGTTCTATTGCAGGTTCTTGCCGGGCCCTCTGCAGCATCCTAAATGAGGCTACAGGAGGACGCCTCTCCCTCTGAATACCCCACTGCTGTACATGACTGCTCTGCATGTTCTCTTCAGATCGGCATAACGATGTGTTCTCTCTACGCATCTCATACAGCTCATTACCTTCCTCTGCATAAGGTGTCGGAGTGTCTGTCCACTCTACATGTCGGCCAGTTGAACTTGTATCGTAGCTGGGAAAGTACTCATTATGTTCACTGATGTCTAAGTCCCACTGAACCTGACGAGGGGACCTTGAGGCATGTACGCTTCTAGCGGGTGTAATCGTCACCGCTCCATCATGGTGAGAGCTCCACCCCTCTTGTCCATGCATATGCTGTACCGAACTTGTGTGAGGTGAGACATGTGTCTGTCGTCTCACTGGACCAACCTCATAGTCCTCAAGATATTGTGGGGGCCTACACTGCCGCTTAGGTCGGGTTGATGGGATCCAGGATGCTTCACCGCTTTGTTGCATGTTCCCGGGACAACTACGAATCCGGCTCGAAGGACCAAATGTAGCTGAGGGCTAAGGACTGTAAGGTGCTAGTTGTTGCTAAAGAGGTGGAGTTGGTCCGGGTGTGCCGGTTACAACACCAAAGCCAGAGAAGGAATCCAGTTCAACAGATTTATTGGTACAGAGCATATGCAGAGGGGGAGCCAGGGTATAGTGGTTGCTTTATCAGTGTTCTCTGTTCACATACAGTAGACAAACATAATACTAATGCAGTGGTATCATCTGTTGCTGTGTATCATGTCCATAGAAGTGTCTCAGCATATGTGTGTGGTTTTCTCTCTGGACGCACACTACTTAAACACTCAAATGGAACCTGAAGATGACTATATAACTGCCGTCTGTCACGGAATCTGCGTGGCTCGTTCTCACTGAACACAGGTGATAACGGATGTGAGATTGATCGCGTGCACACAGCGTTGTGAAGTCCTCCACCGAATGCGCTGCGCTCCGTCAAAATAAAAGTCCCCGCGATCAGGAAAGACGTCATATACTGTGCACTATTAATGAGACTTTCGCACACTGATGATGTCACATACTCAAACATGATGAAAGAACAAACCATTATTTTTAAAGGGGGAAACGTGAGTCACAAAAGTGAAAGAACAAAATAACCTAAATACACATATATATATATATATATATATATTAATATACATTACATTTTAATGTCAATAATGCAAAGTCTAGGTATAATGTGTCTTCTTAAATTTGACATAACTAATTAAAATGTAATGAAGATGCAAATTGGCTGACTTTCTGATTAAAAGCAAAACTTTGAAAAGTATTTTAAGGTATGTTTTATTTTAACATCCCATCCAAAACATACCGTCATAGTTCTGTGACAGTCATTTTCAGACGGAAATATTATGGTTTTCTTTTACAGAATTACAGTATCAGATGGTTATGGAACAGGAACATTCTTCAAAAGGTAGGATGTGTTTTATCAAGCCTATTTTTCATAATCATATTCATAATATATACTTGATTCTAATGATACAGAGTTTTCTTTATTATCCCTCTGGGGCTCTTGGTTTAGGGGTTGCATTGGTCGTCTTCCCGCTCATAAGTGACCGGACACCTAAAAATTAAACTTCCTCCACCCCAGTAAAACCAATGCAATTTATTTTTCTTCAATAATATTTTTTCTTTTTAATTTTGTATTTTGAGATGATTTGATGGTATTTTTTAATATTTATGCAATAATTATGGTCTATTTTTGCAACAAAAAAAATGATTTCAGGTTAAAATAGAGACTAGGCCTTCAAAATAATCATTTTTGAAGGCAGATTAGCGCCTCTTTTAAATGATTTCAGAAATCCTGCAGCCATGTGTGTAACCACTAGAGGTCTCTATGGAGAGGCTTGAGGATTCACTAGTTCTCTTTTGAACACATTTAATGATTTTTGTTTTTTGATGGATTTGAATATATATTAAAATCTCAAAGACTATTTATTATAAAGTTTTAGATATATATATTTTTTTTTTTAGAAATATAGATTTTTTCTGTGAATTTGTGTTTTTGCAGATTTCCCATTCATTTCCTATAGTGTCATTTTTGACCGAAGAGCACAAGTGGGAGTATTTTTTTTACAACCAATTAGCATGCTCGAATCATGCCCTCAATGTTAACATCCCTAATGCTAGAAAAAGTCACAAAGTTTAATATCTTTCTGATGAAGCTGTGATTTTTAAAAATTCCAAACAGAAAATGTTCTGGTCAGAGATGACCGAAGAGCACCAGAGGGTTAATGTGTGCATAAATTAGGGTCCAATTCTCACTATTAACCAGAGGTGGACAGTAACTAAGTACATTTACTTGAGTACTGTACTTAAGTACACTTTTTGAGTATCTGTACTTTCCTTGAGTAGTATTGTTTCTGGAAACTTATGACTTTTACTTCACTACATTTGAAAGACAAATATCGTACTTTTTGCTCCATTACATTTCTATCAAGGCCCTCGAAGTAGAAAGTCGTAGCCGCTTTGAAAGACAGTGGATGATTTGTTTTCTTCTTTAAAACAGGATTTTTTTTTTTTTTGCAGACAGCCTATCAGTAATCACTCTTGTAGGATCACATGAAGTTCAATGATTTCCAAGTATTTTTTGATCAATTGATGGTAAAATAGAAGGCGGCATTTCCCAGACGCACAACTATAGTCATACTGAAAAGTTAAAATTCAGAAGAGCAGACGTGGATAAGTCTGAAAGTGCACAGAAAGCTGCCTCTCAGACGCCAGACCACAAGTACTGGAGTTTAGTCTATTGAATCTACTAAAATCTTATTATAGTCAATTAAAACTAGACTAAAACTAAAACAATTCAGATGACTAAAATGTAGTCAAAAGACTGACTAAAACTAAATCAAAATGAACACTGGTATGAAATATGGTCGGTCAAATTATTTTTATAGATTTACCCGCCAAGTTGCCATAGCCTTGTGGATACAGCGCTAACACATAGCGTTCAACAATGATGTTAGTTAGCATGCAAAAACGACGTAGTTGGACTAATAATGTTAACTGAAGTCCTTTGAGAAATATGTTTTTACATAATCCTGTCAAATAAACACAATGTAGAAACCTTTCTTTTCTAGTATGATTTTGACTTTGATAAGAGCTTTGTAACTTTTAAACAAGTATTTAAATGAGTTGAAGGTATGCTAGCATGACTGGCTTAAACCACCATGATGGCACAGCGTGCTTTCATACAACAATGCAACGATAATAAAATAATGTGTTTACTTTTACTTTTGATACTTAAGTACTTTTAAAAGCAAGTACTTCTGTACTTTTACTTAAGTAAAAATCTATCTTTACAACTTTCAATTGTAATGGAGTAATATTTAACCAATAGTACTTTTACTTTACTCAAGTAATTGAGTTGTGTAGTTTGCCCACCTCTGCTATTAACTACGACTTTTGCCTCAATAAACTCCTAATTACGGCTTATTAATAGTTAGTAAGGTAGTTGTTGAGTTTAGGATTATGGATGTATTATGATCATGCATTAAATGTGCTTTATATAATAAACAGATAATATCCAAGTGATAATAAGACACTATTAGTAGTGAGAATAGGACTGTAAACGAGGGATGCACCGAATATTCGGCCACCGAAAATTTTCGGCCGAAAATGGCCCAAAAGTGCATTTTCGGTTTTCGGCCGAAAGACTTTTATCACCGAAACAACATGGCCGAAATGTTGTGATGACGTAAACAGAAACCGCGACCTGCACGTGCTTGTCTGAAGCAATGTCTGCGGTGTTGACGTATTTCAGTATATCTGAGAAACATCCACGTCTGCTCCAGCGAGAGCTGGTGTTCAGTGCAGCTGTAGTGCAGCAGCTCATGTTCTCGATGAGTAGAGGACCACCAGACTTCACTGTGAAACCCAACGGTTTCCCAATGCAATCTTTAACAGTGGGCATGTTTTAAGCGCGGAACACACTTCAATCCGAGTTCCCACACCAACATCGATCAACATGCATCACGAAATTCAAACGATAAATGCTGTTTTGACGCTCTTTAATGTGGCATCACTGATCACATCACAGTTCAAGCGGCGGCGCGCGCGTGAACGCGATCATCTGTGAGCGCGATCGATCATCTCTTCATTAAGAATAAACATGAATGAACATCTAAGATGTGTTGAGGATACATTACAACTTACTGTCACGTATCATATGTGGTGTAATCGCTCAATCAGTGTTTCAACGGCGGAAAGACGTCAATATAACTGCTGTAAACCAAACAAATGTCATGTAACTTTAGCATCACATTTACCTCAGGCAGTCATTCAGTGTCCACAAAATTTTATTCACTAAAGTAAATCAACTCTTTCACTAAATATATGCTCTATATTAGCCGTTATATTCATTATATTCTACTTAACCTGTTAGTGATGTCTTGATTATTTCATGCATGTTAAATAAACCTGTCATGAAAATGACAGACACTGTGTATATAATGATTATATTTCAACAACCAATTGGATAAAAAACTATTTTATAATCAGATTTAGAAGTTATTGCAAAAACTGCCTTATGTAAAGTTTACATGTTTGCGTACTATGTTATTTGAGTGTTGATTATTAGACCTAATGCACCTGTTCTGAATGCACTTTCTTGTAGTAGTCCTACAGAGAAAATTTTTAAATGCACTAGACCTAAATGCACTTTGTTTTTATGAGAGAACATTTAATTTTAAAACCTTTCTGTAGGCCTGTAAATTATTATTTAATGCACAAATGAGTGGGGTCAAGTTAAACATTTTTGTTTGAATTTTATTTTATACTGTGCATTGTTGCAATGTGCTAAATAAATATTGGCATAATTTGTAATTGATTTATTCTTTGAAACTTTAATATTAATTTATGCAATTGCAATGTCTTGATTTTAGTAAAGTTAGTACACAGTCATAGCCATAAATGCAATGGTACTAATAATTGGCATAATTTCTTTCGGTGTTTCGGTTTTCGGCCTTGGTTTCCTCTTTTTCGGTTTTCGGTTTCGGCCAAGAATTTTCATTTCGGTGCATCCCTACTGTAAACTAAAGAGTTATTTCTTAACCTGTATTGTTTCCGTGTGATCCGCACAGAGTCCATATGGTCCAACAGTCATTCCTCTAAATCCTGCAGTGCTGGTTCAGCCGAGGAGAATTCCCACTGTGGATTAATCAGGTGATTATTACTGAAGCATCTCTGATCATCTGACCTGGCTTACCCAAATAAACCCGCCATCCTCGTCCTGTGCCCGCTGCAGCTCAGAGGATGCCACCTCGCTGCCGCCCCTCAGGGTCACCCGCACCCCCACGCTGAAGGAGTGTGAGGTCATCATCCGCCAGCTCCATCACGCCAACGCCTCGCAGGGTCAGGAGGTCAGGAGCGCTCCATCATGTCTGTTCTCCTTCTCATGTTCATACCTGATGCTCATGTTCCTCCTCAGCTGCTGCGGATCAAGATGCTCCTCGGAGACATCGCCTCCAAAAGCAAACCGTCCGCCGAGGTTCTGTCCCTCGCAAGGGCCGGTGACATCAGCAGGTGCAGATCATTCTCACGAAAACACCCCAACTCTACACAAGGAAATAAGAAACTATATTTTGCACACACACAAATATATATATAATAGTGCTGTCAAAGCGATTAATCGCATCTAACATAATGTGTGTGTGTGTTTGTGTATATACAGGTGCAGGGGCCTCATTTAGAAACGTTGCGTACGCACAAAAGAAGGCGTACGCTGCTCTCTACGCAATAATTGGTATTTATAAAAAACAAACTTGACGGGAAAATGTGCGGTCCATCACGCAAGCTCCGACCCAGGCGTACGCACAAAAACGGGTGAAATGAGAAATGGCGACACCGTCGGCAGATGGAAGAAACACGTGACAGTGTAGACCGTTGTGTAAAAGAAATGGCTATAGGTACTGCCTCTCATAAATAACATGAAGACTTCACAAAGCAAGTATGACAATTAACAGCCTACACGAACACCTGTTTGATCGATCTGCAGTGTAAAACAAAGAAAATCAAACGAAAATTACAACAGAAATGCAAATTAACACATTTGCAAAAAGAAAAGTGAAATATGTTCTGCAATAATATTGACATGTTATGCAAGCATCCTCATAAATAATATGGGAAACAGAACAAAATAATGCACAAAACAGATATCCTCGTCAATGTGTCCGTCTGGCGGAGCAGATAGAGATGCAATTAGATCAGTGGTTCTCAAACCTGTCCTGGGGACCCCTCGACATTACACATTTTACGTGTCTCTCTAATCTAACACACCTGATTCAAATAATCAGCTCATTAGTAGAGACTGCAAGACTTGAATTGTGTGTGTCTGATGAGGGAGACATACAAAATGTGCAGTGGTGAGGGGTCCCCAGGACAGGTTTGAGAACCACTGAATTAGATAGACAGATAGATAGATAATTAGGGAGATATATAGATAGATAAATAGATAGATAGATGTATTAATTGTCCACTGGGGAAAGTTGTTTTTATAGTAAAAATGTCTTCATCAGCTACGGAATCATGGTATTCATGCCTTTAGTTTGTTTTATTTTTACGATGGAGCGCTAGACGCTTTTTTGCCTCGACTTTGATGTCCGACCATTTCTTTTTTATTTCGCCAATGGTCCGAGGTTGTGAGGCTACAGCATCTACGGCAGGGGTGGGCAACTCCAGTCCTCGAGGGCCACTGTCCTGCAGAGTTTAGCTCCAACCCTGATAAAACTCACCTGCCTGTAGCCTTCTAGTAATCCAGGAGACACTGATTAGCTGGTTCAGGTGTGTTTGATTAGGGTTGGAGCTAAACTCTGCAGGACAGTGGCCCTCGAGGACTGGAATTGCCTATGCCTGATCTACGGCGTCTGCAACCTTTTGCCACTCAAGTGCCTTTTTGGCATTCGTAATGCCCACACTGTGCCCTCCAAACAACATTTTTCTCCTCTTTTTCACCTCGCCAACGATAACTTCTACTTCACATTGAGTGAAGTTACGTTTTTTTGATTTCCTCTCTCTGTTTGCCATGATTTCGAAATCGATGAATATTAACTTGTGGGCGTTTCACGGACTATTTATGGGCGTGACATGAAGCCTCAAATGCTGCGCTACATTTAGAATTGATTGTGATTTATTAAGGGAAAACTGCGTAGGATGTGTGTGCGCACGGTTTTATAAATCCGAATATTTCTGTGCGTACGCACGTCCTATGTTTCATCCGTACGCCACTTCTGACGCAAATCCTACGCAAAGTTTTATAAATGAGGCCCCATGTCATATAATTAGAATATCCTCAAAAAGTTGATTTATTTCACGAATTCCATTCAAAAAGTGAAACTTGTATATTATATTCATTCATTACACACAGACTGATATATTTCAAATGTTTATTTCTTTTAATTTTGATGATTATCACTGATAACTAAGGAAAATCCCAAATTCAGTATCTCAGAAAATTAGAATATTGTGAAAAGGTTGAATATTGAAGACACCTGGTGCCTCACTCTAATCAGCTGATGAACTCAAAACACCTGCAAAGGCCTTTAAATGGTCTCTCAGTCTAGTTCTGTAGGCGACACAATCATGGGGAAGACTGCTGACCTGACAGCTGACCAGAAGACGACCTTTGACCCCTTGCACAAGGAGGGCAAGACACAAAAGGTCATTGCAAAAGAGGCTGGCTGTTCACAGAGCTCTGTGTCCAAGCACATTAATAGAGAGGAGAAGGGAAGGAAAAGATGTGCTAGAAAAAAGTGTAGAAGCAATAGGGATAACCGCACCCTGGAGAGGATTGTGAAACAAAACCCATTCAAAAATGTGGGGGAGATTCACAAAGAGTGGACTGCAGCTGGAGTTAGTGCTTCAAGAACCACTACACACAGACGTATGAAAGACATGGGTTTCAGCTGTCGCACTCTTGACCAACAGACAGCGTCAGAAGCGTCTCGCCTGGGCTAAAGACAGACAGGACTGGAGCTGCTGAGTGGCCAAAGTTATGTTCTCTGATGAAGTCAATCAGGGTCCCAGAGTCTGCAGGAAGAGAGGAGAGACACACAATCCACATGCTTGAGCTCCAGTGTAAAGTTTCCACAGTCAGTGATGGTTTGGGGTGCCATGTCATCTGCTGGTGTTGGTCCACTGTGTTTTCTGAGGTCAAAGGTCAACGCAGCCGTATTCCAGGAGGTTTTAGAGCACTTCCTGCTTCCTGCTGCTGACCAACTTTATGGAGATGCAGATTTCATTTTCCAACAGGACTGGGACCAGCACACAGAGCCACAGCAACCAGTGCCTGGTTTAAGGACCATGGTATCCCTGTTCCTGATTGGCCAGCAAACTCAGGGCTCGACATTAACGCTTGTCCGGGACAAGTGGATTTTTTGAAGGGGCAAGTGAAAAAGAATTTTACTTGCCCGACGGACAAGTAGCCTGATTAAACGTCATTAACAAAAATAACTAGGGAATCACACAAATGCAAGAATGATTCTGCATTCATTACTGTAAGTGGCGATTGACAGTGAATGATAATAATGTGTAATGAACTGACGGCAACGTTGCACTGTTGACGCTCGCGCAGCCTCTCAAGGAGAAATCGAAACAAATGTGCACCGCTCACAGAGAAACTCAGTTAACACTGCCGAAAAAATTTAGAAATGTGGAGTTTATTTATATTTATAATATGATGCAGTTGCAACGTCACATTCCCGAGTGCTGTTTTCCTCACGACTGAAAATAACACTGATTTCATTACAGTTCCATAAACAATTATTAACATTAAGTCACTTACATTTTAGATGCAATATTGAGTGTTTTTGTTCTATTTCAGCAGCGAAAATAGTTCCGTTCCAAGAGATCACCGCAGAACGCGTGTCACAGCAACAGCGTGTTAGTGAATGATTCAGCGCTTTGAATGAATCGATAGAATCAAAGATTCAATGAATTATTCGTAAACGCCTACCTCATTCTTAAATGAATCAGCATTTGAACGAATCGACTCAATGACTCACTCATTCAGACGGTCACAGCGCCACCTACTGGTGGTTTAGTTTAATCTTTCCAGCATTTCTTATTTGTACATTTAAAACAATCTCATAACATTATTTAATGCAGTTGTAATTTTTCAGTGTAAATTATTTTATTTGACTGGTAACAGCCAGTGTCGTCTTCTAATTTAATTTATTGATCCAATTTAAGAATATAAAAGGAAATCTGAATCATAGCCTATATTTAATAAGATTAGGGGAAAAATGCCCTTTATAAAAGGTAAAAATATCACAAATATGAATATGTCAAAGCTGATTGAACACTGTTGAGAATATTGCTTCAGAATAAATTTTACAACACACACACACACAAAAAAATCCTTTTTTTTCTCCGGACAAGCTCATTTTTTACTCGGACAAGTGGATGACAGATTTACTTGTCCGAAGGACAAGCACGTGAACATGCTTACTGTCGAGCCCTGTAACTCACCTGACCTTAACCCCATAGAACATCTGTGCCAGACCCACCAATGCAGAAGAGCTGAAGGCCACTATCAGAGCAGCCTGGGCTCATAACACCTGAGCAGAGCCTCAGACTGATCTCCTCATTCAGGCTAAACCAGCCCCAGCTGAGCATTGAGTGCTGGACATGCTCACACTCTTCAGTTGGCCAAGATCTCTAAAAATCCTTTCTTTGTATTGGTCTTCAGTAATATTCTCATTTTCTGAGATACTGAATTTGGGATTTTCCTTAGTTGTCAGTTATAATCATCAAAATTAAAAGATAGATAGACAGACAGACAGACAGATAGATAGATAGATAGACAGACAGACAGACAGACAGATAGACAGACAGACAGACAGACAGACAGACAGATAGACAGACAGACAGACAGACAGACAGATAGATAGATAGATAGATAGATAGATAGACAGAGAGATAGACAGATAGACAGACAGACAGATAGACAGACAGACAGACAGACAGACAGACAGACAGATAGATAGATAGACAGACAGATAGATAGATAGATAGATAGATAGATAGATAGATAGATAGATAGATAGATAGATAGATAGATAGATAGATAGATAGATAGATAGATAGACAGATAGACAGATAGATAGACAGACAGACAGACAGACAGACAGACAGACAGACAGACAGACAGACAGACAGATAGACAGATAGATAGATATATAGATAGATAGACAGACAGACAGATAGATAGACAGACAGACAGACAGACAGACAGACAGACAGACAGACAGACAGATAGATAGATAGATAGATAGATAGATAGATAGATAGATAGACAGATAGACAGATAGACAGACAGATAGATAGATAGATAGATAGACAGATAGATAGACAGACAGACAGACAGACAGACAGACAGACAGACAGATAGATAGACAGACAGACAGACAGACAGACAGATAGATAGATAGATAGATAGATAGATAGATAGATAGATAGACAGATAGACAGACAGACAGACAGACAGACAGATAGATAGACAGACAGACAGACAGACAGACAGACAGACAGACAGACAGATAGATAGATAGATAGATAGATAGATAGACAGACAGACAGACAGACAGACAGACAGACAGACAGACAGACAGACAGACAGACAGACAGATAGATAGATAGATAGATAGATAGATAGATAGATAGATAGATAGATAGATAGATAGATAGATAGATAGATAGATAGATAGACAGATAGATAGATAGACAGATAGAATGGAAGTTTAAGTGAGTCTCAGTCGTTTAGAAATAGTTCACAGAATGGCAGTTAATAGGCCTTTATCACACTTCCTATTTCCGGTACGTGAAGCAGTGCACCTCTACTTCCGGTCCCATCGCGACTCAATCAAAACGCGGGTGTAACTGCAGCGATCCCGTGCTCTAATAGTAAATAATGACATCCTTACCTCAGATTTGACCATTTCCTGACACTAAAAGAATAGAGGAGAGCATGGGTGAGACTGATATGGTGGGATGAAGTTGTATGTTTGTGTGTTGTAGGCCTATGCATTTCCAAACTGCGGATGTTTACGTCTCATATCGTCAGCCTGCTGAAATGTTCCCATCCAAATGTGCATTCTGAATAATAAATACATTTCTAACCTGCCGCAGTTCAGTGATTGTCTTCTCATTAACAGTGTTTCTCTTACTAATCATATTTCATACCTGTTGTTAAATTTTTTAATTAATTTGACTGATAAACACCCTTACGAAAGTTAACCATGGTTTTATTATAGTAAGAATGTAGTAACCATGTTTTTTTTTTCGTGGATTGACTACCATTTGTATTAGTTTTACTAAAAAATACCATGATAAACTACAATAACCATGTTTTATTTTATTTGTAATAAAAACCATGGTTCATTTTCTTGTAATAAATAGATGAATGAATGCGCGGTAACTGCCTTAAAGAAAGTAAACAATGTTAAGCATTTAATTAATCTTAAACAGTAATACGTTAACAGCGTGACTGAATTTTGGCATAAATGTGTGAATTACATATACTGTAGGCTACAGTGAAATGATTGTCACTGAAAAGTGACAGAACAATGACTAAAATATTAATACAAATCAATATGTTCATTCAGATCTTATTCGTCAGGTCTCACACACATTTAATCGCGGACACTATTTAGACGTGCCCTGACACCGTGTGGTGAAATAATCACGTATGTTTACGACCCTCGGCTTATGTCGGATTAAAAAACGACAAGTTCAACAGAGTTTGGAAAATCCTGTACACAGTAATGATCAGTTTATCTCTTCTCCTGTCTCGGAAAATGTCCGGATTTTTAAATCATCCTCCAGATGCTTATTTTAATGGTCGTTTGTTCAGCTAGGTGTTCACGGCACATTTAAAACATGCATAACCGGAAGAATCAGCACACTGCTTCGACGCGCACTTCCGGTATTCAATTCCTCTGTGATAAAGGCCTATGGAGTCTGATGAGCCTCTCCAACTGTCAACATTTGAATTTTGTCAGTTGGAGTTTGAACTGTCTTGGCTCAACGGAACATTTCGTCAATGAAAGTAAATTGGATTTTTCAGAGTTTTGAGAGTCACTTTTAGGAAAACCGTGAGTCCGATCAGTTAGAAAAGACATGGCACACTAAGTCAGAACATTCTGAAGGTCTGAGCCGAGTTTGGAGTTTGTAGAGTTAAATCTCTAGGAGGAGTTAGAGTCAGAAATTTCAGTCAGAAGAATAATAATAAGTTTAATAGCAATATCAGTAAGTTGGCTCTCTCAAGCAAACTTAATTATTCAAATCATTGTTTCTGAAGTGAATTCTTTTGATTTTTGGGTGAAATTTGACCTGGACATGTATAGATTCACAGTGTTACTCTATTACATCATAATATAATCAATCTGTCAAATCATTTGTACTTTATTTCTCTTTTAGGGGTGACGTCTTCGAGCATTTCCCCAAACTCCCTCTGAGACGTCTGCCAAAGAAACCGTAGGTCGACTTTTATATTCATATCCAGAGTTTCCGCGGGGTCTTAAAGTCTTACATTTCAAAATAAAAATTTGAGGCCTTAAAAAGTCTTAAATTCGCTGAAGTATTGAGTTCTAGGTCTTAAATGATTTTAAACAGGTCTTAATTTTCCTACCGCCATGTAACGCTACCTCTATTGCTCATTAAAACGCTCCCGCAACGCTTTAGTGTGTGTGTGTTTAATGTTTATTCCGGTGTGTTATATTTCTTTCTTTCTCTAGTCCAAGTGTATTGCGCTGTATTATGACTACAAACGAGACCAACATGCATCTTATATTGCAGCCAGTCAGCTTTCATGTTCCCATACCCGCTCCTTTCTGTGTCGTTAATGTTAAACAAACAACAACAACAGGGGGGGAAAACAGTACTTAAACTATTTAAAGTTTTTATTTTATTACTGACTGTTTACTTGTTTACTTGATTACTTGAAAACGTATTAAGCAGTTGCTTATTGCTGTGGTTTAGGCCTACTTGTAAGATTTTTGGTCATATTTCCCACCCTATAAGCGATAATGTTATTAAAGCTAGATAGCACACCACTTTTTTTTTTTGTAAGATACCAAACAATATTTATGCATTTTGTTTGTTTTATTGTCGTGTGTAACTTTTGTGCATCTAACATAATAATATGGTAAATGTGGCATCCTAATTATAAAAAAACAACAAACAAAAAAACATGTACATTTCTGGAAATTACCACCATAAAATTTTACTATTTATCTCAAACAAATCACCCAAAAAATATATTTATATATATTGTGAAATTCTGGTGCATCGAGCTGTGGGGAAGTTCAAGTTTACTGATACTTTGTTCAATTTGAATAAATTAATTTGCTTTAGGGATGCACGATATTGGATTTTGCCGATATCCGATATGCCGATATTTTTCAACTAATTTTGCCCGATGCCGATATCGATACCGATATATGTTTATTTTTTCCCTTTGTTTGGAAACCACCATTTTGATCAAAAAAACTTTTTTCTTTTTCATTCTGGTTTCAGATTTCTGAGGTCTCCTTACTAAAAGGACACTTGTTGAAGATAAATAAATGTTAATAAAGTTATTTTTATAATAAGAGTATATTACAAGCGCTGAAAATAACAATAATAAAGTCAGTAATTTTTCAACCCAGACAGATGCAGTTGTAACCTAAATATTTTATTTTTGGATTTAATGTTTGTGCACATGAAGTGGGGGTGGCATGGGATCAGTTGATGCTGTATTTAGCTTCAGATAAAAACATTCACAGTTATTTTAGAGCTCCTTGGATTGTTTTTCATCATCAATTTCATAAAACTTGATTACAGATTAATAAAGTGTATGTAAAAGTATTTAATTTACAAGTGCCATGCTTTGACTTCATTACTGCTTTATTTATTCAGATAAAGAAGTAACTTCTATTTATTTGTGTATTCTACTTTTCATTTTATTACTGTAACAACAGCGCCTCCACTAAATAGGCTATATAAC
>JARQWZ010001591.1:200000-235000 GCA_033150135.1 Gobio occitaniae
TATTTTTGACTTTTTATCTAATAATGAGGACTTTTAAAATCATATTTTTGACTTTTTATCTAATAATTATGACTCAGCATGTCATATTTGTGACTTTATCTAATAATGAGGACATTTAAAATCATATTTTCAACATTTTATCTTATAATTATGACTTAGCATGTCATATTTGTGACTTTATCTAATAACGAGGACTTTTAAAATCATATATTCAACATTTTATCTTAAAATTATGACTTAGCATGTCATATTTGTGACTTTATCTAATAATGAGGACTTTTAAAATCATATATTCAACATTTTCTCTTATAATTATGACTTAGCATGTCATATTTGTGACTTTATCTAATAATGAGGACTTTTAAAATCATACTTTCAACATTTTATCATATAATTATGACTTAGCATGTCATATTTTTGACTTTTATCTAATAATGAGGAATTTTAAAATCATATTTTCAACATTTTATCTTATAATTATGCCTTAGCATGTCATATTTTTGACTTTTATCTAATAATGAGGACTTTTAAAATCATATATTCAACATTTTCTCTTATAATTATGACTTAGCATGTCATATTTGTGACTTTATCTAATAATGAGGACTTTTAAAATCATATATTCAACATTTTCTCTTATAATTATGACTTAGCATGTCATATTTGTGACTTTATCTAATAATGAGGACTTTTAAAATCATACTTTCAACATTTTATCATATAATTATGACTTAGCATGTCATATTTTTGACTTTTATCTAATAATGAGGAATTTTAAAATCATATTTTCAACATTTTATCTTATAATTATGCCTTAGCATGTCATATTTTTGACTTTTATCTAATAATGAGGACTTTTAAAATCATATATTCAACATTTTCTCTTATAATTATGACTTAGCATGTCATATTTGTGACTTTATCTAATAATGAGGACTTTTAAAATCATATTTTCAACATTTTATCATATAATTATGACTTAGCATGTCATATTTTTTACTTTTACCTAATAATGAGGACTTTTAAAATCATACTTTCAACATTTTATCATATAATTATGACTTAGCATGTCATATTTGTGACTTTATCTAATAATGAGGACTTTTAAAATCATATTTTCAACATTTTATCTTATAATTATGACTCAGCATGTCATATTTGTGACTGTCTAATAATGAGGACTTTTAAAATTATATTCAACATTTTATCTTATAATTATGACTCAGCATGTCATATTTGTGACTTTATCTAATAACGAGGACTTTTAAAATCATATATTCAACATTTTCTTTCATAATTATGACTTAGCATGTCATATTTGTGACTTTATCTAATAATGAGGACATTTAAAATCATATATTCAACATTTTCTCTTATAATTATGACTTAGCATGTCATATTTGTGACTTTATCTAATAATGAGGACTTTTAAAATCATATATTCAACATTTTATCTTATAATTATGACTTAGCATGTCATATTTGTGACTTTATCTAATCATGAGGACTTTTAAAATCATATATTCAACATTTTCTCTTATAATTATGACTTAGCATGTCATATTTGTGACTTTATCTAATAATGAGGACATTTAAAATCATATATTCAACATTTTCTCTTATAATTATGACTCAGCATGTCATATTTGTGACTTTATCTAATAATGAGGACATTTAAAATCATATTTGTGACTATCTAATAACGAGGACTTTTAAAATCTTATTTTCAACATTTCATCAGCATCCAGTATTCTCCAGAGATGTAATGCAACAGTAATAACTGTAAATTATGCACAATTACATGCAACAACAAACCGTAACCCTATAGTAAGCACATGTGGTTAACCAATATTACTTAAATGTATAATTACACAGTAACCCTGCTGTCTCTCTAAAGCACCATGTACCACCTGAGCCGTAATGGAGCCCGTTTTCAGATCTTTGCTCCAAACCAGCAGCAGATGCAGGTCATGGACCACCTGAAGATGCAGCCCTCCTCTGGAGACAACAGGTACACATCACCTTTCATATTAGCATGTGTTTTAGGATGTGTCCCTGAGGTAGCATTTCAATATGAGCGTAATACCTTCCCTCTCTCTCAGGAACATGATGATGGAGTCTGCCCGCTTCAGCCATGGGCAGGGCACGATGCACATGAACGATCTGGCCAAACTGGACGCCAACAGCTTTGATGCCGTCATCTTCCCAGGAGGCCATGGGATAGTCAAGAACCTGTGAGAGAGACACTAATGCAGACATTGATGCAAATGTCCAGACAAGAGTTCATTTGCACACACTTAAACTTTGATGACCCTCAGATTAAATGTGGATTGGCTTTTCCACAGATCCATCACTATTCCTGGAGAGACAATCCTCTTATCATGTTTCACTATTAGCAAACAAATGATTAAGTCTAAGTGGAAATACAGCCGGTGGATGAGACTAATCCACGTCTGAGTCTACACTTCAGAAGCTTTATATACTCAAGACTTGATATTATATTCAAACACAGGCCCTTTTCACATTTTCGGGTTTCTCAGAGCGGAAGTCGTCATAGTTGGGTTAAATATTATAGCTGTGAATGAGAGAATCCATTAAATATTTTTTTTGTTAGCCCATTTGCTCACATAGCAAAAGAAAAACACCACAATAGTGATTTCACAACTTTCAAAAAAGAGGGAAAAATAGAGCGAGATTGATAACGGCAGTGAAAACAGAGAAATATGTTCATTTTTACCACGTTATTACTAAACACCCTCACAGCAGCGCTAACTTTTTATTGTAATTTGATGCAAAAGTAATAAAATACAAAGTATTAGTGTTATAAATGTCCACATATTTAAAAAAAAAAAAAAATACAGAAAACGTTGCAGGATTTCCAATATTGATGACCGTTAAAACGCGTCATCGCAGTCTGTGAAAAAGAGAGGGAGAAGTGTGCTCTAATGGTGTAGGGCAGTTGTTCATTTTGTTGACGAATAATTTTCGTCATTGACCTTCTTTCACTGACAAAAACGAGATGATAACTAAATAAAAAACAAGTTTTGATGACAAAACTATGAGGAAAATCTAGTGTCATTTTCGTCAACGAGAGACAAATGTTAGTGAGGATCGATTAGGGAAGAGATCCTGTCAGAACTGATGTCCTGTGTAACGGACGCGCTCATTTGAACTGTAACGGCGGGAAAACACGGCGCTGAGGCGCTTCCACAGGCTCACGCGACAGCGCTTCAGAGCGGCTCAATCAATAACACACATTTATGACAGGTCAGGTTTATGAACTAATGCTGAGGAATAATCACAATGTGTACTTTACCGTGTTTATATAGTAATATGATTCAGACGGTTGGAACGATGCATATTGTATCTTCTCATCTGAACTTGAATGAGCCAGCGCAGACATTTCAAAATAAGAGTCCCGGTGTATTTCCAGCTTGTTTATAATTAAAAGTCACGCATTATATATACGTTTACACAATAAACTGTGTTTAATTTCATTCCCAATTAATTCATAGCCAGGAGGAAAGACTAAGAACAGTATTTCACACATTATTCAATAAAGTATCAGAGAGTTCACTAAAACCATTAAAACATTCATTACTTGAAATTAAATAAATCAACGTAAACTTATTTGAAGCTTTAGTTTAACTTGATATACTAACTAAAACAGAAATACAACATTATAAAAACTATATAGATGTTTTAAAAAAGTGAATTGAGCTCTTTTGTGTATGTTTGCGCTACACAAACGGACAAAAACACAATTATGTCAGTTATGTCATGTATTCAGTGACAGTCGGTTATGTGACGCTTAAATGCTCAATTAATGCTTTACATTGAACTAAACTAATTAGATTTAGTCGACTAAAACTAGACTGAAACTAAAAACAGTTCAGGTGACTAAAATACGGTATGACTAAAACTAAATCAACATTTGCTGTCAAAATGAACACTGTCTAGTGTTAATCAAAGAAAACCTTTGGATGACCATGGCATGATAATAAAAAGCCTTTATCATCAGATGGCTACACACAAAACTCTCCAACACGTTCCTCAGGGAGAGCAACAGAAGATTAGATTCATCTCTTTACAGCATTCACCAATATAATATTTGATATAATATGCTCAATTGAACGTGTTTGCTTGATATGAGCTGGGATTGTTCTCTTTCTCTAATATGTCCTGATCAATAATCTCTTCTGACTTCCACAGGTCCACCTTCAGCAAAGACGGTAAAGACTGCAAACTGAATAATGACGTGGAGAGAGTTCTGAAGGACTTCCACCGCGCCCGCAAGCCCATTGGGTACCTGACTATAAACATTACAGGACGAGTTCACTTTAAAATGAACATTTCCTCGCCCCATCTCATCCCAGATGTTCATGTGTTTCTTTCTTCAGTTTTTTGAGGATCATTCCAGGATTTTTCTGCTCATAATGGACTTCAATGGGAACCAACGGCTGAAGGTCCAAATCACTGCAGTTTCAGAGGAAGGGCTTCAGAGGCTCTGACCAATCACAGACGAGGAATAGAGTCTGATCTAGAGGAACCATCGCCACATTTACAACACACACACACATTTATACACTTTAACCTCAGACGCTCATCTTGAGCTGCTCTGAGACGCCACGGATTGAAAGGTCACGTCAGAAAGGTCACGCTAGACTCCATCTCCAACTTCACAATTGTTTAACCTCTTTTTGCTAAAGGATGTTTGTATTAGTCTTCACACGCGTGACCTTTCAATCCATGGCGTCCCAGAGCAGCTCAAGATGAGCGTCTGAGGTTAAAGTGTATAAATGTGTGTGTGTGTTGTAAATGTGGCGATGGTTCCTCTAGATCAGACTCTATTCCTCGTCTGTGATTGGTCAGAGCCTCTGAAGCCCTTCCTCTGAAACTGCAGTGATTTGGACCTTCAGCCGTTGGTTCCCATTGAAGTCCATTATGAGCAGAAAAATCCTGGAATGATCCTCAAAAAACTGAAGAAAGAAACACATGAACATCTGGGATGAGATGGGGCGAGGAAATGTTCATTTTAAAGTGAACTAATCTCTTTTGGGATCTAACATCAAGAGTGCAAAACACACACACACACACACAAATTAATGAGTGCCATTCCAAAAGCTAATTGTATTTTTGTGTGTGTGTGTGTGTGTGTGAGTTTTTTTGTCTGTTTTGCACTCGTGATGTTTTAGAGATCTTCACTGTTGACTCCTTTTTTCTGCATCCTGGCTGATTTGTAGATTGTACGCACAAAAAAAACTGTATTTTTGGCAATTTCCCATTCATTTCCTATGGGGGTCATTTTTGACCTTAAGGTCCTGGGTGTGAATATTTTTTTTACGACCACTTAGACTTTTCAAATCCTGTCCCCAATTTTTTGGGTGTTCATATACCAAGTACCAATAAAGTCACCAAGTTTCGATGAAGCTACGATTTTTAACATTTAAAAAAATTCAGGTCAGAAATGACCGAAGAGCCCCAGAGGGTTAAAAACATCCAGTTATGCAGATTATTATATTAATATTATATATAGGGTATGATTTCACCCCAAAAATCAACATATTGACACTAAACCCTAACTGCAAGCCTGGAGTCCGGTTGTTAGGGTGAATTGTGGCGATCCATTTGCTTCTCCTTTCCGTAGCTTTCATCAGTCGGGGATACACACCTCAGATGTGGTCAGATGTCCTCGCTGCAGCTACAGTTTTCAATCAGAGAGTTATGACATAGTGATGTCCACTGTACATGTGAATCTGACCTGAATCCGTCTCTTCCGCCCAGTCTGTCCAGTATGGCTCCTCTGCTGGCGTGCCGAGTTCTGCCCAGTCTGGAGGTCACCATGGGCTATGAGCGGGACGAGCCCAGCCGCTGGGGGCGCTGGCCCAACACCAGCATGGTGCAGGCGCTCAAGGGCATGGGCGCCCGCCACAACACCCGCGAACCCTACATATCCTTTCACTGAGACCAGCATTTCAAACTGCATTGTTTATGTGTGCCTTTAAAGGATTAGTTCACTTTTAAATACACTTTTGCTGATAGTTTCCTCACCTCCATGTCATCAAGATGTCCATGTCTTTCTTTCTGCAGTCGAAAAGAAATGAAGGTTTTGGATGAAAACAGTCCAGGATTGTTCTCCATATAATGGACTTCAATGGGCTCCAAACGGTTCAAGGTCCAAATGACAGTTTCAGTGCAGCTTTAAACGACACCAGACGATGAATAAGGGTCTGATCTAGCCAAACCATCAGCTTCTGCGAGAAACCCAGCAGTATTTATGCTATTATTTTACCTCTTATCAGACGAACGTGATCATCTCTGAGCTCCGCCATAACTTCCGGCAAGTAAGGTCAAATTAGATCGTGGTTATAGATATATCGATAGTAGATGGCTCATTCTACTGATCCGTGCAGTCACTAATGAGGCATCTACGTATATATCTATGACCACGCTCGTATTTTGACCTCACTTAGCGGAAGTTATGGCTGAGCTCAGAGATGATCACGTTCGTCTGATAAGAGGTGAAATAATAGCATAAATACTGCTGGGTTTCTCTCAGAAACTGATGGTTTGTCTAGATAAGACCCTTATTCATCATCTGGTGTCGTTTGAAGCTGCACTGAAACTGAACCGTTTCGAGCCCATTGAAGTCCATTATAATAAGAACAATCCTGGAATGTTTTCATCCAAATTGTTCTCTATATAATGGACTTCAATGGGCTCCAAACGGTTCAAGGTCCAAATGACAGTTTCAGTGCAGCTTCAAAGGGCTTTAAACGACACCAGACGATGAATAAGGGTCTGATCTAGCCAAACCATCAGCTTCTGCGAGAAACCCAGCAGTATTTATGCTATTATTTTACCTCTTATCAGACGAACGTGATCATCTCTGAGCTCCGCCATAACTTCCGGCAAGTAAGGTCAAATTAGATCGTGGTTATAGATATATCGATCGTAGATGCCTCATTCTACTGATCCGTGCAGGTGCTAATGAGGCATCTACGTATATATCTATGACCACGCTCGTATTTTGACTTCACTTAGCGGAAGTTATGGCTGAGCTCAGAGATGATCACGTTCGTCTGATAAGAGGTAAAATAATAGCATAAATACTGCTGGGTTTCTCTCAGAAACTGATGGTTTGTCTAGATAAGACCCTTATTCATCATCTGGTGTCGTTTACAGCTGCACTGAAACTGAACCGTTTGGAGCCCATTGAAGTCCATTATATAGAGAACAATCCTGGAATGTTTTCATCAAAAACCTTCATTTCTTTTTTCGACTGCAGAAAGAAAGACATGGACATCTTGGATGACATGGGGTGAGTAAATTATCAGCAAAAGTTTATTTCAAAGTGAACTAATCCTTCAAACTCGATTCCCCCTTAACTCCCCGTCTCACGAGGCTTATGTGGATGAGAAAAACAAGGTTGTCAGCACTCCGACCTTCATGTGGGAGACCGACTATCACTACCACTACATCTTCGACGGCATCGGGAACATGGTGAAGCACGTCATGCGTATGACGGCCAAGTGATTCTCATGGTACGAGACTCCAGAAGGCTTTCACACTTAACTTTGGGTTGACCTGAATCCGCTATTATGTGGACATACAGAGAGTAAACTAATAAAAGCGTGCAATGCAACTCCTGCGTTGGTTTATCCTTATGTAGCCCCGCCCCTTTTCAGCATGAACTTTAGTTATGACATGCAGTTCAAACGCTCATGATAACTTCATAAGAAAATCCATGAAATACTGGACATGAAGATGAAAAGATGTTTCAGTGGAACATTTTATTTTACAAATCATACAAAAATGAGTGTGCATGAAAAAAATGAAAAGCGCATTTAAAATAAATAACAAGCATGATTTCATTAAATTTTAATGTCTCTCTTAAATATCTTGGTGTGTTTTGCTCATAATTTAGGTTTTTTAAATCTCATTTCAGTTTTTTATCTCATAATGAGGACTTTTAAAATCATATTTTCAACATTTTATCTCTTAATTATGACTTAGCATGTCATATTTGTGACTATCTAATAATGAGGACTTTTAAAATCATATTTAACATTTGATCTTATAATTATGACTTTTAAAATCATATTTTTGACTATTTATCTAATAATGAGGACTTTTAAAATAATATTTTCCACATTTTATCTTATAATTATGAGGTAGCATGTCATATTTGTGACTTTATCTAATAATGAGGACTTTTAAAATCATATTTTTGACTTTATCTCATAATTAGGACTTTTAAAATCATATTTTCAACATTATCTCTTAATTATGACTTAGCATGTCATATTTGTGACTATCTAATAATGAGGACTTTTAAAATCATATTTTCCACATTTTATCTTATAATTATGAGGTAGCATGTCATATTTGTGACTTTATCTCATAATTAGGACTTTTAAAATCATATTTTCAAAATTTTATCTTATAATTATGAGGTAGCATGTCATATTTGTGACTTTATCTCATAATTAGGACTTTTAAAATCATATTTTCAAAATATTATCTTATAATTATGACTCAGCATGTCATATTTGTGACTTAATCTAATAACTAGGACTTTTAAAATCATATTTGTGACTTTCTCATAATGAGGACTTTTAAAATCATATTTTCAACATTTTATCTTATAATTATGACTCAGAATGTCATATTTGTGACTTTATCTAATAACGAGGACTTTTAAAATCATATTTTCAACATTTCTCATGATAACTTCGTAAGTAAACCCATGAAATACTGGACATGAAGATGAAAAGATGTTTCAGTCGAACAGTTTATTTTACAAATCATACAAAAATGAGTGACAACATTTATAAAAGACATAAGAACGGATATAAAACTTTTTTTTGTTGCAAAACTTCAAAATTATTCTCAAAAGAGTTAAAAAAAACATTTAAATGTATTACAAAAATGTACAGCAGCATCTTAAATATAAGATAGATCAAGTTTTCTCAAAACAGTCATGAACATTTGTACAAAAGCCCTTATTTACATCACTGAGCTCAGATTGAGAGTGATACAGGTCTTAGTTTCAGCCATTTTATACATCCATGAAAGTAAAACCCATATAGAAGTGAGCCGGCTGTAAGATCATTACAGTAATGAGGAGAGTTTGAGAGTTAAAGTGTCTCAATGAGGAATTTCAGCTTCAGATTATAATGACAATGACTGGTGCACAAATATACACATGGTCAACAAACACAGCAGCATTATATTCATAATGCAATGCACACTGAACAAAACTATAAACAACACTTTTGTTTTTGTCCCCATTGTTCATGAGCTGATAGCCTATTTCTCTCCAATATTGTTCACAGTCTAAATCTGTGTTAGTGAGCACTTCTCCTTTGCCGAGGTAATCATCCACAGGTGTGTCTTAAAGGAACACGACAACTTTTTGGGACTTTATCTTATTCCCCGTATCCCCCAGAGTTAGAGAAGTCCATACACACCATTCTCATCTCCGTGCCATAACTTTGACGCACACTCACCGCTAGTCTAGCTTAGCACAAAGACTGGAGGTAAATGGCTCCAGCTAGCCTAGCTTAGCACAAAGACTGGAGGTATATGGCTCCAGCTAGCCTAGCTTAGCACAAACACTGGAGGTATATGGCTCCAGCTAGCCTAGCTTAGCACAAACACTGGATGTATATGGCTCCAGCTAGCCGACTGCTCAATAAGAGACAAAATAACGCCAACATTTTCTTATTTATATGTTGTGATGTGTATAGTTACAGCGCGTACAAATAACAAGGTTACATGAGACAGCCATCTTATAAACGTACACACACACTAGGGACTATATTCTCAGGAGGCGCAGCACTGCTCTACTTCTGCGGAGGGCGGAGTGATTCCATCCCATCGATAGTACAGACGGGACAGCGGATCGCCGCATCAGACTTTCTATTTTTCCAAACCTTTCCCAGGCCTGCTCATGACCGTACGAACCCTGACTGTCCCTTCAGCAGCTCCAGGCACGTGAGCTAAAGAGCCGATCTCATTGGTCGGACAGTTTTTAACGCGGCGCGAGTTATGGGACGGAGATGAGAATGGTGTGTATGGACTTCTCTAACTCTGGGGGATACACTTAATAAGTCACAAAAAGTTGGCGTGTTCCTTTAAGGGCGTTTTCACACCTGAAAGTCTGCACCAAGGTCCGAACCGAAGTTCATGTTTTTATACATTGGGTTAGTTTTGGTTTGGTTTCACATTGCAATTATGTGAGCGCACTAAAGAACTGAACATGACACACTTGAGTCCACTCGTCTTCATCTGTGTGGGCGGCATCTGGACATTGATTGGTTTGTAAACGGACGTGCGTCTGACGCGTCTTTGACAAGAGTGAATGAACGGACGCATATCACCGCCACTATTGAACAGTCGCATTGCTGGACTATTTTCTTTTCGTTACATTTAAAGTGGACATTTCAAGCTTTATATATTCACATATTTCTCATGTTTGTGAGACAGTAGCTGCTGAGTTTGGGTTTATTTGAGACGCTCCAGTTCATGTGCGAAGCATGTGATCGCTCCCGCGATTATTGTCTGCTACAGACTATTTGCTTCTTATTTATTAAATCCAGTGGCAATTATCTGATTAAACGTTGATTAACATTAAGATACAATTTATACAAAACGAAATTCACATTAAAGAAAGGCTTTCTAAGCAAAATCATACAAAATTTCTTTCAAAATAATTTCTGAGCTTCTGTCTTCTGACATATTGCGCATCTTTTCACTTTTCATAATTAATGTAGCCTAGATGAAGTTTAAAAGTAACATAATATTTCAACATAAACAGGAACTTCCTGTAAATGGTCTGAAAGTACGAACCATACAGAAAATGCTTTCACACTAGAAACGAACCGAACCTTTGTTGAGTTTGACGGCCTCTTTTCGTCTGACCTTATTTAGTCAGTTTGGTGCGGCCCGTGGTCAGGTGGAAGTTTCACACCTGTAATTTTGATTCGGACCAAACTGAAAAGTCAGAAAATCCAGACCAAACAAGGTGTGTGTGAAAGCGCCCTAAGGCTTGTTCACACCGGGACGGTTCATTTATCGCCGACGTTTAACGCCTTGTGACTAAACAAAGGGCGCCACTGTGAGTGTGCAGGTGTGAAAGCGTAATAAAAAAATAAAAAAAACGCCTTAGGTTCGTGGCGCGTTCATAAATGTCCTACCAATGAGATCGGCACTTTTGTTCCTGTGCCTGGAGCTGCTGTCGGGGTTCGTACGGTCATGAAAAACCAGGAAAAGTCATTGAATTTTAAAGTAGCAATTTCCAGGCCAGGAAAAGTTTTGGAAAAATAAATAAACCAGAAAGTTGTGGAAAAGTCATGGAAATTTGTTTAAAGGTCCCATGGCATGGCATTTTTCTATTATTTTATAATGTATTCTGAGGTGTTCTTATATTGTTAGTATGAGTTTTACATCATGAAATAATCTTGAAATAAAATAATCATAATTTAGAAATAAAAGGCATTTTTTCTATACTGATGTTTGCCCTGTGGCTGAATGCCCTGTTTCAAGAGGCGTGTCTGCTGTGAGACTTCAGTAAAAACGCCCACTGTTGTGATTGGCTGACATCTTTGCATTTGAAATGAGTGTTAGATATTGTAGCGGAGGGGGCGTGGTTTAACGAGGTCTACGGCACGAGCCTGAGTTCACTTCTCATCAGTTCTCTCAGCACGTCTCAGTGAACTGTAGAATTAACTTCAGGATATTAGTTTATTTCTAGTCTGAGGGGCTGTCACTCATGTCAGAAAGTTAGTAACTTTAGTAAATGATGGATCAGCGCTGACTCGAGACGCGAACCGTTTAGAACGATTCAGTCCGATTTGGTGAACTGGTTCGACCGGTTCACTAAAAAGAACCGGTTCAAAAGAACGATTCATTCGCGAACCGGACATCAATGGACCAGAGACGGAGCGATTGCTGACTATAGTGATATTGTGCTGAGTTGTGAGAGCTGTGCTGTCAGCGCTGTGAGTTTATTGTGTTTTTATCTGAGAGTTCTGAATAAAGTTCTGTGTGAACTTGAATAATTAGCTACACATCAGAAATCACTGATCACAGATCAGAAGGAACTGATAAAAGACTTCTCTTTTCATTTGTACATCCAAACACTGAGAAACTGCCAGCATTCACTCGTTCACAAGCCATGATCTCTCCAGGACAAACAAATATGGCGCTCGCATGGGCGTGGCAAATTCTCTGGGCGGAGGAAAGGGAGGTAACCGTTCCTGTTATGATGTCATAACAGGAAAATTCCAGATCAGCTCGTCTGAGCTCTCATTTTCTCAAAGACAGCCAGAACTCGGCTTACACCCATCAACATTTCTAGCCACTTGAGGACAATATTCAGGCGAGGGGAACTCATATTAAATGTTGAAAAAATTCATAAAATGACAATTTAATGCCATGGGACCTTTAAAAAAATGTATGTAATAGAATATATGTTTAAGTGATAATATTGCTTAAACATACCTCATTCCTTCAATCCACCTGACTGCTGCACTCCATCAGCATTGAGCATTATGACCAATCACACGCGTTTCTGTCGAGCGTGATGGCCAATCAGAGGCGTTCAGATTAGTTTTGTTAAGTGTGCGCACTCTCTGACTGAAACTCGTGAATTCTCTGGTCATCATAAACAACAAACTGCAGATGTAAGAGATTTATTTCTCAGTGTCGTCAGAGAGTCTGAAGGGGAGTGTGCTAATCTTCTACAGGAGCTAAAACTGTATCATAGTCTCGCACGCAATTACGTTAGAAAAAAAATCTACGAGTTTTAACTCAAAGATGATGTTATCGCTGTCTGTGGGCAAACACATCTGCATCTGTACAGCTGTAAACAACTACAGCTGTAATCTCATGAGGAACGCCTACAGAGATACAGGGTACCCGACGGGATCTTAAAAAGTCTTAAATGTCTTTAAATTCAAAATCAAAGTTTTAAGGCCTTAACAAGTCTTAAATTTGCTGAAGTGTTGAGTTCTAGGTCTTAAATAATTTTAAACGGGTCTTAATTTTCCTACGTCCATGTAACGATACCTTAGAGAGAGTTTTAGAGAGAGAGAGAGAGAGAGAGAGAGAGAGAGAGAGTGTGTGTGTGTGTGTGTGTTGTTTCGCTAGTGAGAGAGCAACATGCATCTTATATTGCAGCCAATCAGCTTTCGTGTTATTGGCGCGAGGCTCTCTCGGATTGTACCACACATATCTATGGTACCACAGACACATCAAACAGATTTTATTCTTCAGCTTCAGTTCTCCATTTCTTCCAGTTCCGAGATTGTGAAAGCGATGGCGAATCTTTCTTACCTGCCATCTCGCATAATGACCAAATAAAAGTATGATATGCCCGATAGGACTAAAAAAAGAGTTTAAAAAGCGATGTAAACCCCGAATTCATTCGCTACTGCCACACGGACCGATGTCAGACTGGCCGCGGATTCTGTGCACGCGTGTCAGCGCTCGCGCGAGTGAACCGAATCTAGGCTCATTCATAGATATCCATATCTATGGGCTCATAAACTGTAGGTCTTAAAGTGAAAGCAACCCAATATAGCCTAGCCCAGTCATTCCCAAACTGTGGTCCGCGGACCACTAGTGGTTTGTGAGGATACTGCAGGCGGTCCGTGGAAAGGCAAAATAAAATAAAATAATATATTTTTATCTTCATTTTACCAGGAAATTCCCATAAAAAGTAAAAAGAATATGTAGGCCTATATTGATATAACATTTGTATTTAATTGTCAAGTTATTGTGCGATTACTAAAATAGGCTAGTGGCGTTCAAGTTCAGTGCCGTTATGGATCGGTGGATAGCAACAGGTTCTTTGAAGAGAAAAGAGACAGAGGCAGAAGTTACAAAAAATGAAGAGATTGACAGTGAGTCGGATGCATCTATGAGCCAGAATAAATAAATTAAATATGTTGTGTGCAGTAAACTTTCTTTTAACAAGCCTGTTGTACTGATGTGATGACTAGTTATAGTTTTAGTGCTAGTAAGCCTATTTAGAGGTGCGGAATAATTCAGGTAGGACTGTGTGTAGACATATTTTATTATGTGTGTTATGAGGTGGTCCGCAAAATGTTTTGATTACAAATAGTGGCCCACACACACAAAAAGTTTGAAAACCCCTGGCCTAGCCAATACCTGCTCCTGCCTGTGTCGTTAATATTAATCAAACAACAACAACGGGGAAAAACAAACAGTAGCCTACCTAAACTAAAGCACTGCTGTATCTGTATATTTAAGTTGTATTTATTTGACCTATTGTCAAACAAGATTAATGCATTTTGTTTGATTTATTGCCATGTGTGACTATTGTGCATCTAACATAATGATATGGTAAATGTGGCATCATTATGGAAAAAAACACAAAAAAACATGCACATTTCTGAAAATGACCACCACAAAATCAGTCATTTTGATCTCACAAAAAATGTATACACACACACACACACACAAAAGTTTGAGAACGGTAAGATTTTAAAATGTTTTTAAAAAAGTATCTTCTGCTCACCAAGGCTGCATTTATTTGATCCAAAATACAGCAAAAACAGTATTGTGTTTTTTTTTTTTTTTTTTTTTTACAATTTAAAATAACTATGAAAGAAAGCTGAATTTTCAGCATCATTACTCCAGACTTTAGAGTCACATAATCCTTCAGAAATCATTTTTTTTTTACTTTCTATTTCAGATGAATGCTGTTTTTTAGAACTTTCTATCCATCAAAGAATCCTAAAAAAAATGTTTTACACAACTGTGTTCAACACTGATAATAATCATAAATGTGTGTTGATCATCAGATCCTCATATGAGAATGATTAGTGAAGGATCATGCGACACTGAAGACTGGAGTAATGATGATAAACTCAGATTTGATCACAGGAATAAATGACACTTTACTATATATTCACATAGAAAACAGTCACAACAGAACTGTCACAATATTACAGATTTAATGTATTTTTAATAACATAAATGCAGCATTGGTGAGCAGAATGTAAAAACATAAAAAAATCTTCCCGTTCTCAAACTTTTGACCGGTAGTGTGTTTGTATATTAATCCTGGTGGGATTGAGCTATGAGGAAGTGCAAGATTACTAATACTTTGTTCAATTTGAATAAATTTATTTGCTTTGCAAGTAATTTTGTGATTCTGCATTTCCTTTTGTAAGTTTTTTTTTTTAAATTGCGTGATATAGGTCTTTAATTTAATTCATAATGGTCTTAAAAAGTCTTAAATTTGACTTGGTGAAACCTGCAGATACCCTGGAGATAGTAAATAATACAGAGTAAATAATAATAATGATATTATATGATATACATGACCACTGTATTGTAATCTACAACAAAATTGCACTATAAATTCAGTCTTCGCACCGGTAATGATGTTATTGTGATGTAGTGGAGATTGTAATTACTATTATTGTTATTATAAAACTGTGATTTAACAAAATAATACGATGCGGGTATATTTTATATAGTATTACATGATTATTATAAATACCGGGATATATTTGTACATTTATGTTAATGAGGATTATTACATTGCATTATTGTGTTTATTGAGATGGTCATAATGTAATTGGGTATTTTGTATATAAAATATTATAATATCACATAAATGATTAGTCATTTAACAGACAATGACAGCAGCTATATGGTGTAATATAAATTAATTCGGGGTGGAAGTAAATAAGTTCTACTTCTTTCCACTCCCTTTCGAGCATGTATATGTGTGTATATGGGATATAAGACATTATATTTTTCTCTGTATATTATATATATATATATATACACTGTATTTAATTATATATTTTTATTTAATTTTTTGTTGCTTGAAATAAACTTCAATCAAATCAAATCAAAAGGAATGCCATACCTGGCCGAGGTTAATGTTGAGTGAATAGCTAATGACATCGACTGGACATTTCGTCACCTTTGTTTCCTTTTGTTTGATTGGTTAAAGCCTTTTCTGTCACTGCGAGAGTTAAAAAAAAAACGACATCGAAACGGAAAAAAAATAAACATTGTTTTTTCGCCGCAGCACATTCGTGTTAGGTGTGGAAGCACTCGTTACACAAACAGCCGATCGAAAAATAAAACCATTGCGGGAATTATTCGCGCGTCAAAATCGCGTCCAGTGTGAAAGGACATTAAAATGTGCAGTTTTACTGTATGGGGGGGGGGGGGGGGGGGTGATCAAGGTGTTGATTGTGGGACATTTTATTGATTTATTGATTGATTGTGAGTCCAGCCTTTAAGGCACAGCTGTGGATGGATTACCTCGGCAAAGGAGAAGTGCTCACTAACACAGATTTAGACATTATTGTGAACAATATTGGAGAGAAATAGGCTTAGATCTTTGAGCTCAGCTCATGAACACTGGGGGCAAAAACCAAAGTGTTGTTTATAGTTTAGTTCAGTGTAAAATATAACAACATTATACATTTCAGTTGCTTGAAATATAAGTTTCCTTGACTGCAGAGTTTCTGATTGTCAAAGCAGACTTCATGCTAAACTGTTGTTTTGGTTCGGCTGAATAGAGAATAACAAAACCCTTTGAAACTAGACTTATATTTCCAGATCTATTTCACAGACAGAAGTGCAATCTGGGATTGATGAAAAGTGAACGAAAAACAGCGATGCAAAAACGACAATCCCATATAGTTTACATATTTCAAGTTTGTAAACCCAGTAGGAACTGAACGCACCTTTACAGCATCACCACAACAACACACACATCACAGCGGGTCAGGGATATTCAGGTCTGGAGCCTTTGCTTTGCTACTCAAAACCATTTTGTCTTCTTCCTTGGGATGCTCTGGGAAATAGAAATACAGGGATTAGAGTTAGTCGGACCAAATAAAACTTTGGGTTTAATAAGGCATTTGATCAAATGTGGCTAGCATAATCCTGTTCTTGAGGCCAAATGTTAATATAACACAGAATGTTGTACTGTCGACCAGAGGCAAACATCAGAGCTGAGGACATTTGTCCCTACAAAGGGAAATATTTAACCCTTAATCACCCCTGGGGGTCCAGCTTACCCCACTGGACTTTCCCTTCATTTTTAAAAAGTGTTCCCTTCATCTCAGGGGTATGAGACTCTGTGACTGTTCCTAAATAATCCAACTAAACATGCACAACAAATCTGGGCTTGATTTGGTTGTTCTAAAGGTGTGTCAAAAAAAAAACAACCCATTTAAGGTCCTCGGGGGTCAGATTGACCCCACATTGAAAATGAAATTTTTTTTCTTCACTTTGTTTGTCACAAAAATAAAACAAAATCCAATATAAATCTGAAAATGTCTACATTTAAATCAAGGTCTGGTCCTAGAGCATAAACACAAAGTGGAACGAACTTTCTATCTCACACACACACACACACACACACACACACACACACACACACACACACACACACACACACACACACACACACACACACGTGTGTGACTGCAACAGAGTGCATTTGTATAGAAATTGGCAAATAAAATCAACAAAACTGGCATAAATCTGAGAAATTGCCATACATAAATGAAGGACTAATAATAGAGCACAAATGCAACACACACACACTCACACAGGTGACTGGGGCATTTTTTAGATTTTGGTAATGAATGGAAAAATTGTCACTTTTTTTTTAAATCCAGTATAAATCTGAAAATGTCTACATTTAAATCAAGGTCTGGTCCTAGAGCATAAACACAAAGTGGAACGAACGTTCTATCTCTCTCTCTCTCTCTCTCTCTCTCTCTCTCTCACACACACACACACACACACACACACACGTGTGACTGCAACAGAGAGCCTTTTTATAGAAATTGGCAAATACAATCAACAATTCAACTACAATCAACTCATACTAGAGCACAAATGCAACATGCATACACACACACAAACATATATTCACAAAATATATATCAAAGTTATGAGGAGAAGTTGGAGCATCAAGTCCCTATGGACCTCTGCTGGATATATGTGGTCATTGCACTTTCTTTCTTTTTCTATAATTCCTAAGGTTTTTCCACAAACCTGCAGATGGCGGTATTCTATCCCTAACACACAGAGCAATGTCCAAAAACAATTTAGATTTAATTAAGATCATCATTTAAGTGATTTTGTCATAAAAAAATAAATTTTGAATGAGACAATTTATGGCCTAGTTAAGTAATTGTGCAGTAAATAGGTAAAAAAATACCAAATATCCACAAAAACACAGCATAAATGTAAAGTTGAGAAGTAAATAGAAAAAATTATATGTAGTTTCCATGTAAAAAAATTTATATTTCCTTATGCAATCGCTCTGTAAGTGTCTGACCCCAAGAATAAAAAACGTAAACCCTACTCGAGGCGTGATTAAGGGTTAAAGTTAAAAACTTAAAGGGTTAGTTCACCCAAAAATGAAAATTCTGTCATTAATTCCTCACCCTCATGTGGTTGGACACCCGTCAGACCTCCGTTCATCTTCAGACACAAATGAAGATATTTTAGTGTAAATCTGATGCTCTGAAAGGCCTCCATTGGCTCAACTTTACACTCTCAAGACCCTTAAAAGACACTAAAGACTAAAGTTACAAAGTCCATCTCACTACAGCGGTTCTACAATAACTTTATGAATCGACAAGAATAGTTTTTGTGCGCAAAAAAACCCTAAATAACGACTTATATAGTGATGACGATTTCAAAACAAAGCATCATGAAGCTTCGAAGCGTTATGAATCAGTGAGTCGATTCAGCAGTTTGAATCGCCAAATTTCAGCGGTTTGACACGCGATCCGAATCATGATTCGACTCACTGATTCATAACGCTTCGAATCTTCATGAGGCCGTGTTTTGAAATCGTCATCACTATATAAGTCGTTATTTAGGGTTTTTTTGCGCACAAAAACTATTCTGGTCACTCCATAAAGTTATTGTAGAGCCGCTGTAGTGAGATGGACTTTGTAACGACGTCTTTAGTGTCTTTTAAGGGTCTTGAGAGTGTAAAGTGCATTGAGCCAATGGAGGCCCTTCAGAGCATCAGATTTACACTAAAATATCTTCATTTGTGTCTGAAGATGAACGGAGGTCTGACGGGTGTCCAACCACATGAGGGTCAGTCATTAATGACAGAATTTTCATTTTTGGGTGAACTAACCCTTTAAGACAGGGATTAAAAGGAGGGAACGGACCAGGGTAAGGTTCTCAGAGCAGAGCGGAGCTGGAGTCAGAGTCTGGATCAGGAGGGGCGGAGGGGTGGATGGAGGAGGATCCCTGGGCTCTTCGGTACTCCTGGAACTCCTGTCTCAGGGCATTGAAGCGCGCCTCACTGAGGGAACGCCCATACCGCTGAGGATTCTGGGAAACTAAAGGAGGGCTGGTGGAGTACAGGCCTGAGAGGAGGAGTGGAGGACGGGTAAAGCTCATGGGAAACTTCATATGGCATTATATTTGGTGTGGGGAACAAACAGACAAGCTCAAGTGTTCTTACGTTTACTCTGGAAGTCCTGGAGGCCTGCGGTGGAGCGGGGCCTTTCCCTGCCTCGCCCGGAGCCAGCCTGGGGCCGCTCCATCTTCATGGCCTCCAGGGTGTCAGGATCCATACAGTATTCCACAGCATCCCATTCATAACTCTCATCTACTGAGGTATTTCTTCTACACACACATGCAACAATACACAGTGAGATGTGTAGAAAAGGACAATCATACAACTCAGGGCTCGACATTAACGATTTTTTGAAGGGGCATGTGAAAGAGAATTTTACAAGAGCCTGATAAAACGTCATTAACAAAAAATAACTAGGGAATCATCAAAATGCAAGAATGATTCTGCAGTCATTAGTGTAAGTGGCGATCGATAGTGGATAATAATGTATAATGAACTGACGGTAACTATAACGCTCGCGCAGAGAAGCTCAGCTAACACACTGCAGTAAACATGTAGAAATGTGCAGTTTATTTATATTTATAACATATGATACAGTTGCAACATCACATTACCAAGAGTGCTGTTTTCCTGAACACCATCACGACTGATTTCATCTGACAGTTCCATAAACAATTATTAACATCAAGTCACTTACATTTTAGATGCAATATTGAGTGTTTTTGTCCGATTTCAGCAGCGAAAATAGATCCAAACAAAGATCACAGCAGAACCATAACACACCTCACAGCATCAGTGTGTGTTACTGAGTGATTCAGTGTTTGAACGAATCGGTTGAATCAAAGATTCACTGACCTATTCATAAACGACTGCCTCATTCCTGAACGAATCAGCCGTTTGAATGAATCGGTTGAATTAATCGTTTGAATTAATCAGTTGAATAAAAGATTCAATGAACTATTCGTAAACGACTGCCTCATTCCTGAACGAATCAGCCGTTTGAATTAATCGGTTGAATTAATCGTTTAAATGAATCAGTTGAATAAAAGATTCAATGAACTATTCGTAAACGACTGCCTCATTCCTGAACGAATCAGCCGTTTGAATGAATCGGTTGAATTTATCGTTTGAATGAATCAGTTGAATAAAAGATTCAATCAACTATTCGTAAACGACTGCCTCATTCCTGAACGAATCAGCCGTTTGAATGAATCGTTTGAATGAATCAGTTGAATCAAAGATTCAATCAACTATTCGTAAACGACTGCCTAATTCCTGAACAAATTAGCCGTTTGAACGAATCGACTCAGACTCACTCATTCAGACGGTCATCTGCCGCCATCTACTGGCGTTTTAGTTTCACGTTTAAACATTCTTTCCAACTTTTCTTATTTGTATATTCAAAAAATATTTAAAACAATCTCATAACATTATTTAATGCAGTTGTAATTTTTCAGTGTAAATTATTTAATTTGATTGGCAACAGCCCTATAGTGTCGTCTTCTAATTTAATTTATAGATCAAATTTAAGAATATAAAAGGAAAGCTGAAGCATAGCCTATATTTAATAAGGGGGGAAAATGCCCTTTTTGCACAAATATGCAGATTTAAATACGTCAAAGCTGATTGAACACTGGTGAGAATATTGCTTCAGAATAAATTATATTTACAACACACAAAAAAACACGAATTTTTTCCGGACAAGTGAATGACAGAAGCACGTGAACAGGCTTAATGTCGAGCCCTGCAACTATTGGGAACTACTCTAGTTTGCGGAGGCTTTGCCTCATGTATATCTGCATCAGCTTCACCTTTTGGACCTGCGTCGTTCTCTCAGGTCTTTATCTGCCCTGTTGCTCTCTTCAGTGGTCTCTGGCGAGCTGAGTAAGGTTGGGGTTATAGAGAGAGACTGGCGCAGGTGTCCATACGGTCCCACACTACCCCTTCCACTGCTCTGGCTGGCGTAACTCGCTCTGCCCCCATCACCTCTTAAATCCCGGCCTTCTGGCTCCGTACTGCCCCTAACTGCCCCCATCCCTTTGTCCACCTCTCTGGGAAAGTCTTGCTCTCGTAGGGGGAAGGACTTATGATAGGGTGAGGGCCAGCTGTAACCTCTGGGCAGGAAAGGCCTTGGTGGACACCTCCGGAGTTCTGCAGGATGGAGGTACTCCACCCTGGCCACTGATCTGGCTGGAGCAAAGGGTCGAGGAGGTTCTTGTGGGATGTACTTATGCTGAACTGACCTGAGTGTTTCCTGATAAGACAGAGGCCACCTAGAGGTATCCGGGAAGACTGCTGCCTGTCGACGGGGATCTGACTCCCGCCGGGAAGGATCTGGGACCGAGGGAACCGGTGTGTGGTAGGGAGGCGTCATGTCAGATCTCTCAAGTCTATAGTTGGTCGGAGGTTGAAAGGGCACTGACCCTCGCCATGATGGGCCAGACATGGGATAGTATCGGGCAGGGGTACGGCCAAGACTGTATGATTTGAGCCTTACTTCTGGGTTGGGAAATTTATCTCTGTAACAACTCTCAGGGATATAAGTTCTTGGGTTTTCAAAATGTTCCCATCTAGAACCTAAACTAACGGACTTCTTCAGGAATGGACGCGGTTGCCCGACTCCAGCGAGGGTCCTACAGGGACCAATGCTGACTGATTTCTTCATGAAAGGACCTGGATAGATCCGTGAGGGCATGTTTGTCCGGTCACCCTGAGATCTTTGATATTGCTCGGATAAAGAGTCAGGACATTTGGGAACAATTGCTGCCATGCTTTTAGCCGTGTTAATTAACGTCTGTGCTGGACCATGCTGTGTAAATTCTTGTTTTTGATGCCCGGACGGCTCAGAAATCTTTTCCTTTTCTTTAGATGTTGAGAAACCGGATTTAACACATGGATCTTGTGCCTCTAATTGTGAACAAGATACAATACTTCCAGGTTTATGGGGTCCCACTGGTGCGTTCAAGTTGCTGTGGTCATGAACAGCCCCATCGTGATGCCTGATATTTGTCCCAGAGTGCTGTTTTTCCCAAATTTTAGGTACAACGTCAGGCTCCGCTCTTAACAATGTCCTAGTTTCTGGCTCGACAATGGATTCAGCAGATTCCGAAGGCTCAGTCTCTTCTACAGGATCATCTACACTCATTTCAATGAAACCCGGAAGACTAAGGTATTCCAGGATAGTGCTGGTCTGCAGTGGGGACATTCGGGCTGGTTGGGGAGCAAGCTTAGCTTTCATTGATTCTGACATTCTCGATAAATTTGACTGATCACTTTCGGCCTCGTTTTCCAACAGGGTCAGGGGTGATATTCGACTAGGGCTTTCACTGAAGGCACATTTGTCACTCTTTCGGGATCGAGTCCTGGTACCCTCTTTCTCTTGCTCACTGTAAGGCCATATGGAGCTGGAATCGCCTAGCACTTTCCCCTTCGCTCCTGCTTTCTGATGGTCATAGGGCAATGTAGAGCAAGCTGACGGATTACGACTCAGTTTGTCTTTTTGAACAGACCTTACTTCCTCCGTGTCTGTGACACTTTGAGTCTTGGGATCAAGGAAATGTGGGTTTGCTACCACTTGGTGCAGCTCAGATGGTTGAGGACTCGAGCAAGCAGGGGATGTTGATCTAAATGCCTCCATTTTTCTTTCTTGCAACCAACTTTCCCGAACTAAAGTCCTGTTGGGCAGCACCTCTTCCAGGTGACTTTCCGGGTGTGCCCCACTCAGGTTGGTTTTACTGGGAGCTCGTGCCCCACTCAGGTTGGTTTTACTGGGACAGGGTATGCCCCTGGTAGGAGAGAAAAGTGAGAGAGAGGTATATTGTGTAGCTGGGGAACGAGAGACGTCTGTTGCCAATGAATCTTCTAGTGTGTGAGGGTAGAGGGAATGAGGCGTGTTCCCTTCAGAAAGGCTCTGCACTGGCACCAGGCTGGTGGGAGATGTCACAGGGCTTATGTCCCACTGGATGTATGAGGAAGATGAAGAGGGAAGTCTTTCCATGGGACTGCTGGTGTTGCCGAAATAACAGCCCCTCCTATATTCCGATACACGCTGGGCCAGACTCCTGGGTCTGTTTTTTTGTCGTAAATGGATGTCTTGGGGCTTCCAAATGGGGTCTTCAGACTCAACACCTGTCCATTTCCTTAAGGGACTTGCAGACTTGGCCCGTCTCTGATCTCGCTCTTGTGCCTGTACCCTTCGGCTGGCCGTATAGTGTTCTAGCTCCCTCTCCATTTTCTCGCGTTCCTTCACCAGTGTCAAACATTTGCCTAAGTTGTCCCTCTCTCCTTCACCGTCCAGTTGAGTTACCATAGTGCTTTCCTCGGTCAGCTGGCTGTCTCCATTAATGGGCTGGTAATGTCTCTCCAAAGCTCGGGCTCTCCTGCTTAAGCTGGGGAATATGTCCTCCCTATGACTGGCACTTCGCCATTTTTTTAGCGAGTCACTCGCCCTCTTTTCGCTGCAGTCTGAATAAAAGCTGGCCTTCTCCAACAAGGCCTCAGAGCAGCCTTGCTCATCATCAGAGTAGAAACATCCATGACGTGAAAAGTTCCTGGCCATTGCCTTCACCCTGCCAGGGGAGTGATGGGGTCTCTCTGGGTCTGGAGGGTCAACCGTCAATTCTGACGGCATCTCTCCCTGTCCATCCCTCTCTGAACTTGCAGGATTTGATTTGTTAGACTCCTTAAAAGATCCAGTGTTACTCACTCTACCAGGCGACTCTTTTTTGAGGTTCTTTTTGATATGGGTTGGTATGGAGTTTTCCAGGTCAGGTTGGATAACGAATCGGCCATCTGGACTTCTGGATATGGACTCAATAGCAGATGTGGGTGAGGGAGATCCACCAAAGTGGCTCTCACACAGGGTGTAGCGTGGAGGTGGAGAAGACGAGGACAGGAGCTGCTTTCTCTGATCCTGGTACTCACTGCGGCTGCCTTTATCAAAGGAGGAACGGTCGGAGCGATCAGAGGAGGATGAGTTGGGGAAGAAGTTTAAAGGAGGGCACAGTTTTAACTTCAGCACACTGTCGGGACTGCCAGAAGGCGAGTGAGCTCTGAGGAGAAAGACGACAAGTGAACATTTACGGCAGGAAATACTAGAGAGATCACATCTTCAAATTGTCAAACCCATTGTAGTACGGTGACAAAGATGGAGAAGCATAGGAATGATACATGCATAGCAAGGAAGGACACTTACTGTGGAGACGAACTCTTCTGGAAGGCAGAGGGTATATCTGAAATGGTGGGGAGGGTGCAAAGTTCATATCATGCCACAGATAATGAGCCATAAGATGAGAGACAAAAACAAAAGCAATCTCAACGGAAACAGATATGCCATGCATGACAACACCACTGATGGCTGAGAACAAATACAATTCAAGTGTGTCATGTTTCAGTCTTTGAGGCATTAGATGTCTATATGGTCATAGCGATTGATAATGCATCAAAGGCCTTAAGGAAGGACAACTCCGGTGAAAAATGAACCTAGGAGTAATTAACACATGGTTACCGAGTAGATCGTTCTCTGGGATGCGTTTTCATGAAAATCGAATGTAAAGAGTTTTATCTCTAAAAACAGATTAGCTTATAACGCTAGTATATGGGGCATATAATAAGTAAAATTAAATCGCTAGTTAATAACACTAACAAGACTCAAAATAGCCTCACACTAACACGGGAGCATAATGAGGGTCCCTACATGCAAACCGAAGCATTGAGAACTTTGTAAGTGTACAAACAGTTTAATGAGAAGATACTTTATAAAGACAGAACATTACGCGTATACAGACAGCAGCCATCTTGGAAAAACAGTCTCGACAAGTCGAGCCACGAACGCTGTGCTAAGTGATGAACTGTGACTTGGAATCTCATATGGTCCGTTGTTTTCGGAAGAAAGCACTGAACGCAACAGAGAAAATAAATACATAAAAATATTTTTTTTAAACTGAATGCAACAGATCTAGTGCTTCCAAAGGACACACACTAAAGAGATGGCAGATTATTCAACCGTGGCTCGACACGTCGAAACTGTTTTCCAAGATGGCTCCTGTCTGTATACGCGTAATGTTCTGTCTTTATAAAGTATCTTCTTATTAAACTGTTTGTACACTTACAAAGTTCTCAACGCTTCGGTTTGCATGTAGGGACCCTCATTATGCTACCGTGTTAGTGTGAGGCTATTTTGAGCCTTGTTAGTGGTGTTAACTAGCGATTTAATTTGACTTATTCTATGCCCCATATACTAGCGTTATAAGCTAATCTGTTTTTAGAGATAAAACTCTTTACATTCGATTTTCATGAAAACGATCTACTCGGTAACCATGTGTTAATTTACCCCTAGGTTCATTTTTCACCGGAGTTGTCCTTTAACATTTGTTTATCTAAGACTTAGTGTGCGTTCACGCTTGTCATGTGTGGTTGGATTAAAGCGCCCCCTGGTGCGATTGCTGGGTTAGTGCGGTTGATCTGAACACATGTGAACGCTGCCATCCCAACCCTGTAGCCCAAACAAGCGGAGCGAGACGATAAAGAGACGGGTCTCAGTCCACTTCCAAACCAACTCTGGTGCGGTTCCACTGATATATGAACGCAACACGGACCAAAGACATGTGAACGAATCAAAAACAGGACGTGATGTCACAAGATGCGACGCTACAAGTCAGCTGATCTGACGACGCGGAGGGATCGGTGTATCCAAAATGAGTAGAGGGCAAACGTGGAGCAGCGAGGAGGTGAAGAGCCTCATCAATATATGCAGATCTGCGTTTCTGCACACCGGAGGAAATCCTGCTGCTGTTCTGAATGTGGCTGGCGTAATGTGGCAATGTGGCAGCCCTACGCCTTTGGTTTGGTAACTTTAGGTTCGCTGTTAAAAATGCCAGAGTGAACGCTAAGCGGACCAGGACTATATGATTTGTTTTTTGGTCCGGACCAAATTAACCGAACTACAAGTGTGAACGCACCCTAAAGCACACAACACATGTATCTGAATGTTGCAGCCCCAAATGACTTCAAGGCATGCAAAACGATTTCAAATGTTTTCATAGTGGTGTACTTCGCTCAACAAAAATGTCTGTAACTGTAACAATGACTCCATCTTTACCATCTCTCTTTTTCCTTCGCCGTTGTCCCCTTCTATTGTTCATAACACAGGCTGTCACCAGAGAAAGGATGATGGCCACAAACAGGAAACACACCCCGCCAATCACACCAGCCAGCAGGGGCTCAGGAACAAAGGCCAGGAGACTGGGTGCAGCCGGATACATCTCCATACCTTAAGGACACACATTACATGTTACCTTCTAATAATATAATAAATCAATAATAACCAATGTGTAGCATCACCTGGATGATGCGACGGCAGACATATTGCGCCAGAACGCCCACCCCACACACCAGCTGATTGGTGGAGAGGAGGCCATGATGGAGAGGGGCCACTGGGCAAATTTGGCCAGGATGCCGGGGTTACACCCCTACTCTTTATCGAAGGACATCCTGGGATTTTTAACCCCTAGGAGTCTGAGCTGTTTTGGGGCCCTTTAGAAGTTTTGACATGCTCTGACATTTGTGTTTTTTTCAATTGCTTAAACACACATTAATGGCAAAAGTGTAATTACACTGTATTCATCACAAACTGGGCTACCATAATATGTGAGGAACATGTATGTACATGCTTGTATTTTTGAGAGAAAAAGGTTGATGCATGATTTTTGAAAAAACTAAAAAATTTGTTTTAAAATTAAGGCCTCAAAATACACAATAGATATGTGTCCACAAGACTTTTGACTAATGGGTGTATTTGCCTAGAGTTTTTGCTTTAAACTGATGTGAGAATCGTTGAGCCTACTCATTTACATAAAACAATACACTGATTTATACAAAGCCAGTGTGCGAGGAGGCGTGATATCTAATAAATAATTATGAGAATACACGAGAGACAAAAGAACATAATAGCCTGCATAATGAGCTGCATCATGAACGAGCTTAATTCTGGTGTGTGACTGAGAGCAGCAGGACAAAGGACATAATATTGTACTTATCTAGTAAATGCATCTTGATTTTAAGAATATTTTAATATTTAGACTAGAAACAAGACAAAAATTACTAAGAGCATTTTTTGTAATTTTTTTGTACTAGGTTTTGTTTTTGAAAGTAGTCTCATGCAAAAAAAAATAATAATAAATAATTAAAATTAAGATACAATTTATTCAAAACAAAATTCACTTTAAAGAAAGCAATTCACTTTCTACATATTTAAACGGTCTTTGTGCGTTTAATATTGACAGATGCTAACAGAATAAAGCCTACCTTACAATCAGCCCTTGCTTTAAGAAATGATCAGCTTTTCATGAGGAGAATTATAGCTCAATGCGTCTCAAAACGATGTAGCTAAAGCACTACTTGATGCGTTTATTTGAGTTGATGTGGGCGTCGACTCTGGATCATCAGTATTTTAATCTCAATAGAGCGCTTGATCCGTGGGCGTGGCCGCATTAGCGGATAATGAACTGGCTCGCGGGTGACTGACATCTATCTCTTTTCAAACAGATTTACATAAACACAGCATATTTGCTTTGATTTGGTTTACATTATTTAAAATCTGACATTTCAGCGTTTCTTTAGACATATGTCTCATGTTTGTGAGACAAGTATTCACTAAGTTACAGGTCATTTTCTGAAGACTATCTGAATGAACGTCTTTGAGAGAGGCTGCAGATCGCACATCATGTTTGTTTTCTTTATTTTGCAAAAAGCACAACAATTTGTTTTTACTGTGACTGTACACAAAAATATAAACTTAACAGATTATAATGATATATAACACTTGCCTGAATGATAAAAAAGGCTCAACCCTGCTTAGCTTAGCTTGGGTTACAGGGTCATATGGCTGCTGGCAACAATGCCTCAAACATTCAAAAAGCCCGATTTTAGGTCAAAATATAGATTTGTGGTTTAGCCTCACCTTCAGTAGAGATGGCAACCGAGTCACTGGGCACACTGACCAGTCGGCCTCTACGAGACAGAAGACGCAGCTCATAGCTGGAGTCCTGTGGACATAAATAAAGAATGACATTGAATAGGGACATTCAACACAAAGCTGCTATTTTAACAATATTTCACACGTTTTACCTTAACAAGTCCCTGTACTATCAACTCGGTCATGTTGACACCAATCTCTCTGTCTATAGTGACCCACTCCCCCTTTCCCCGCTTCGCTTGAAGTACAAAGGAAGTTAACGGTGGAGACTCTTCTAGAGGTGGCATCCATTGCAGCAAAACCCCCAGTGACGTCCGATTGGCTGAAAGCAAGGTCGGAGGAGGCAACACTGCGGTGGTGGTTACCATAGTGGGAGCTTCTGTTGGAAGTGCTGCAATGAAAAAAAAAAGATTTAGCTTAGCATGCTACATCCAGGGTTTGAAATTAACATCCGCCAAATGAGGGGGAAAATCCACTGTGGAGGGGAACGCTTATCAACACACCAATTTGACAGGTTACGATTCATAAATTATGTTCTATCACTTTGCATGGTTTCGCTATTAGAGCCCTTTCCCTAAAAGGAGCCTCAAACATTGACAAAATAACCCATAAAGACATTCAAACACATTGTTTTCTATAACCGTACACACATCGGTGGCGCCCGACTACAAGTACAGCTGTTCAAAATCATAATTACTTAGTAGCAAAATTGGCTGGAGAGTGAATCCCAGCAGGCACACGATGTCATAAGACGTTGATATTTGGTTGCGACGTCAAAACGTCTAATGCCAACGTTAACTTGACGTCCAAAACTGACGTCAGCTGACATTGATATTTAGTTGTTTTTAGGTTGTGTTGTAAAGTAACCAAAATCCAACGTTGAGCCAACGTCGTAATGACGTCAGATACTGACATTTAGTCGTGAGGTGTAGTGACCAAAACCCAACGTCTCCTTAACGTCATAATGGGAACGTCCACACAACGTCAGATTATAACATCATTAGACGTTGATCTTTTGTTGGTTTTAGGTTGTGTTGTAAACTAACCAAAATACAACGTTGAGCCAACGTCTCAAGCCAACGTCATATTGACGTCAATCTCCAACGTTGGACAGACATTGCATTGTGGTTGAAAATGAAAAACGTTGGAGGTTGACGTCAACCCGATTTTCATTTACAACCACAATGCTACATCTATCCGACGTTGGGGACCAATGTCAATCTGACGTCATCTTGATGTCCAGTGCCTGCTGGGAGGCTGAAGTACAGGGTCACGGACGTTGAGAGTTTAAAGGTCAAGACGTGCAGATTGAACTGCGGTCTTGTAAGGATTCCTCCTTAGAAAATGTGCGTAATTTGAGCCGTAAAGTGCCTAAATCATCACTTTCGTGTGTGAATACTGTTCAAGGTGGAAAAACCTAATCGTTGCATTTTGGTTGCGATGTCAGGTGACCAAAATTCAATGTCAGCTCAACGTCTAATGCCAACGTTAACTTGACGTCCAAAACTGACGTCGATATTTAGTTGTTTTTAGGTTGTGTTGTAAAGTAGCCAAAATACAACGTTGACCCAACGTCTCAAGCCAACCTCATATTGACGTCAATCTCCAACGTTGGTCAGATGTTGCATTGTGGTTGAAAACGAAAAACGTTGGAGATTGACGTCAATGTGACGTTGGGTTCTGACATCAACCCGATTTTAATTTTCAACCACAATGCAACATCTGTCCAATGTTGGAGATTGACGTCAATGTGACGTTGGCTTGAGACATTGGCTCAACGTTGGTTTTTGGTTACTTTACAACACAACCTCTGTCCGACGTTGGGGGCCAATGTCAATCTGACGTCATCTTGATGTCCGGTGCCTGCTGGGACTCTGGCTACATCATCTGTGATCATCCATCCATCCATCCATCATCTTCCGCTTATCCGGGGCCGGGTCGCGGGGGCAAGTCTAAGCAGAGACGCCCAGACTTCCCTCTCTCTAGCCACTTCCTCCAGCTCTTCCGGGGGAACCCCGAGGCGTTCCCAGGCCAGCCGGGAGACATAGTCCCTCCAGCGTGTCCTAGGTCTTCCCCGGGGCCTCCTCCCGGTGGGACGTGCCTGGAACACCTCCCTGGGAAGGCGTCCAGGAGGCATCCGAAATAGATGCCCGAGCCACCTCAGCTGGCTCCTCTCGATGTGGAGGAGCAGCGGCTCTACTCCGAGTTCCTCCCGAGTGACTGAGCTCCTCTACCTATCTCTAAGGGAGCGCCCAGCCACCCTACGGAGAAAGTTCATTTCGGCCGCCTGTATCCGGGATCTTGTCCTTTCGGTCATGACCCACAGCTCATGACCATAGGTGAGGGTAGGAACGTAGATTGACCGGTAAATCGAGAGCTTTGCCTTGCAGCTCAGCTCCTTCTTGACCACGACAGACCGGTACATCGACCGCATTACTGCAGAAGCTGCACCGATCCGTCTGTCAGTCTCCCGTTCCATCCTTCCCTCACTCGTGAACAAGACCCCAAGATACCTGAACTCCTCCACTTGAGGCAGGAACTCTCCACCCACCTGAAGCGGGCAAGCCACCCTTTTCCGACTGAGAACCATGGCCTCGGACTTGGAGGTGCTGATTCTCATCCCAGCCGCTTCACACTCGGCCGCAAACCGTCCCAGTGCACGTTGAAGGTCCTGGCTCGAGGAAGCCAACACGACAACATCATCCGCAAAAAGCAGTGACGAAATCGTGTGGTCCCCAAACCGGACACTCTCCGGCCCTTGGCTGCGCCTAGAAATTCTGTCCATAAAAATTATGAACAGAACCGGTGACAAAGGGCAGCCCTGCCGGAGTCCAACATGCACCGGGAACAAGTCTGACTTACTGCCGGCAATGCGGACCAAGCTCCTGCTCTGGTCGTACCGGGACCGAACAGCCCTAAGCAGGGGGCCGCCGACCCCATACTCCCAGAGCACCCTCCACAGAGTGCCACGGGGAACACAGTCGAATGCCTTCTCCAAATCCACAAAACACATGTGGACTGGTTGGGCAAACTCCCATGAACCCCCCAGCACCCTGGAAAGGGTATAGAGTTGGTCCAGTGTTCCACGACCGGGACGAAAACCACACTGTTCCTCCTGAATCCGAGGTTCCACTATCGGCCGAATTCTCCTCTCCAGTACCCTGGCATAGACTTTCCCGGGGAGGCTGAGAAGTGTGATCCCCCTATAGTTGGAACACACTCTCCGGTCCCCCTTCTTGAAAAGAGGGACCACCACCCCGGTCTGCCAGTCCAGAGGTACTGTCCCCAACCGCCACGCGATGTTGCAGAGGCGTGTCAGCCAAGACAGCCCCACAACATCCAGAGACTTGAGGTACTCAGGGCGGATCTCATCCAACCCCGGTGCCTTGCCACCGAGGAGCTTTTTAACCACCTCGATGACTTCAGCCCGGGTGATGGACGAGTCCACCTCTGAGTCCCCAGCCACTGTCGGTGGGATTGAGGAGATCCTCGAAGTATTCCTTCCACTGCCCGACGATATCCCCAGTTGAGGTCAACAGGTGCCCATCTCCACTGTAAACAGTGTTGGTAGGGCACTGCTTCCCTCTCCTGAGGCGTCGAACGGTTTGCCAGAATCTCTTCGAGGCCGACCGATAGTCTTTCTCCATGGCCTCACCAAACTCCTCCCAGGCCCGATTTTTTGCCTCCACGACTACCCGGGCTGCAGTCCGCTTGGCCTGCCGGTACCGGTCAGCTGCCTCCAGAGTCCCACAAGCAATCCAGGCCCGATAGGACTCCTTCTTCAGCTTGACGGCATCCCTTACTTCCGGTGTCCACCACCGGGTTCGGGAATTGCCGCCTCGACAGGCACCAGAGACCTTATGGCCACAGCTCCGAGCAGCCGCATCGACAATGGAGGTGGAGAACATGGTCCAATCGGACTCAATATCTCCAGACTCCCTCGGGATCCGGTCGAAGTTCTGCCGGAGGTGGGAGTTGAAGATCTCTCTGACAGGGGGCTCGGCCAAACGTTCCCAACAGACCCTCACAGTACGTTTGGGTCTGCCGGGTCTGTCCAGCTTCCTCCCCCGCCATCGGATCCAACTCACCACCAGGTGGTGATCAGTTGACAGCTCCGCCCCTCTCTTCACCCGAGTGTCCAAGACATATGGCCGAAGGTCTGATGACACGACCACAAAGTCGATCATCGACCTCCGGCCTAGGGTGTCCTGGTGCCACGTGCACTGATGGACACCCTTATGCTTGAACATGGTGTTCGTTATGGACAAACCGTGGCTAGCACAGAAATCCAATAACAGAACACCGTTCGGGTTCAGATCAGGGGGGCCGTTCCTCCCAATCACGCCCCTCCAGGTGTCACTGTCACTGCCCACGTGGGCGTTGAAGTCCCCCAGTAGAACGACGGAGTCTCCAGTCGGAGCACTTTCCAGCACCCCTCCCAGAGACTCCAAGAGGGCCGGGTACTCCACACTGCCATTTGGGCCGTAGGCACAAACGACAGTGAGAGACCTATCCCCGACTCGAAGGCGCAGGGAAGCGACCCTCTCGTTCACCGGGGTGAACTCCAACACATAGCGGCTGAGCTGGGGGGCTATTAGCAAACCCACTCCAGCCCTCCGCCTCTCACCATGGGCAACTCCAGAGTGGTAGAGAGTCCAGCCTCTCTCGAGAAGTGTGGTTCCAGAGCCCAAGCTGTGCGTGGAGGTGAGCCCGACTACCTCTAGTCGGTACCTCTTGACCTCCCGCACAAGCTCAGGCTCCTTCCCCGCCAACGAGGTGACATTCCACATCCCTAAAGCCAGATTCCGTGTCCAGAGATTGGGTCGTCGGGGGCCTCGCCCTCGACTGTCGCCGGATCCACTATACACCGGCCCCTTACGCTCCCTCCTGCAGGTGGTGAGCCCACAGGAGGGCGGCCCCACGTCACTCCTTCCTTCAGAATTTACATTTTTGGGTGAACTAACCCTTTAAAGTAACTATAGACAGTCTAAACCTTACCATTAATGCCTGTATATGTAGAGCTAATTGGTGACCTCCTGATTAGTTGTTATGTATATATATATATATATATATATATATATATATATATATATATATATATATATATATATATATATATATATATATATATATATATATATAATGTTAGAAAAGTGCTCACCCAGTGTCGTAATGGTGACGATCTCACTGAAGGGGCCAGAGCCCAACTTGTTTTGGGCCAGAACGCTGAACTGGTAACTGGTGAAAGTTTGCAGACTGGTCACCAGCAGGGACGTTTTGGATGTTGGCACAGGGATTGATGCCCATTCATGCTTGCCTCTCACAGTGGGCTTTATCCTGATAAACAGAGTCATTGCACACCAATGAAGGTCCTTTCACACTGGACGCGATTTTGACGCGCGAATAATTCGCGCGATGGTTTTATTTTTTGATCAGCTGTTTGTGTAATGAGAGCTTTCACACCGAACGCGAATGTGCTGCGGCGAAAAAACAACGTTTATTTTTTTTCGTTTCAATGTCGATTTTTTTTAAAACTCGCAGCGATAGAAAAGGCTTAAACCAATCACATACAAGGAAACAAAGGTGATGAAATGTCCAGTTGATGTCACTAGCCATTCAATCAACTTTAACCTTTGCCAGGTGTCGCATTTCTCACGAGATTACAGCTGTAGTTGTGTTTACAGCTGTACAGATGCAGATGTGTTTGCCCACTATAGGCTACAGATTACGATATTATAATCAGATATTATAATCAATACATTGATTTTTTTTTTTATCTAATTGCGTCCGCGACTATAGAAAGTGAATGTGTTTCCGTCAGTACGACTGTGGCACTTAAATGTTTACATTGTGACTCAACTGGAAACACAGCAGCTCCGGATCGAGCCGTTCCTTTAGAGTTTGTGTGTGTGTCGTCAGATGCGCTGCAACCGTCTCTGTCTGGAGGAGCTCCTCAAATTGTCCCACGGACATTTGAAAGTAAGTTCGGAACCGGCCATGATAAAGTTTTAGCTCCTGTACAAGATTAGCATACTCCCCTTCAGACTCTGTTCTTTAAGACTGGGTGCACACAAAACCTTCTTCTCTGTCTTTTAAAGAAAATTAAAAGCTCGTCTCCACTGAATGATGAAGTGTCCGTGTTTTCTCAGCTGTCGGCGCGAATGTTTTGGAATGTTGGAGCTCTGAAACGTCACAAACTCGCGTCGTGGCTGGTGTGAATGGTTTTGACGCGAACTATTCGCACACGAAATATTCGCTTTTTCGTTACGCGTCCGGTGTGAAAGGGCCTTGACTCAACTCATGTGACAGCGTTCAGATGTAAATATCATTCAGTTCTAGGTCACTTACCAAACAGTAAATCTCTGAGTGTATCCTCCATCAAAGCCTGGCTCCCAGGACACATTGGCCTGACCGATCCCTGGCTCCACAGACACGGAGGTCACGGCATGAGGACTTGTGCCTTAAGAACACCAGAGCAGATCATATACACCAGTTCTAGAGGTTAATGTGGGCTAGTTTTATTATCCGGCATGTGTTCGCTGCTCCGCTCACCCAGCACTAAAATCATGGTCGTCACACTGACAGTGGCCACGCGGTTGGAGGCGAGACATTCCCACGCCCCCT
>JARQWZ010001591.1:242500-318037 GCA_033150135.1 Gobio occitaniae
ATCCAGGGCACGAAGCTCCCGTTCCACCACATCCCAAAGATGCTCTATTGGGTTGAGATCTGGTGACTGTGGCGGCCATTTTAGTTCAGTGAACTCATTGTCATGTACAAGAAACCAGTTTGAAATGATTGGAGCTTTGTGACGGTGCATTATCCTGCTGGAAGTAGCCATCAGAGGATGGGGACATGGTGCTCATAAAGGGATGGACATGGGCAGAAACAATGCTCAGGTAGGCCGTGGCATTTAAACCATGCCCAATTGGCACTAAGGGGCCTAAAGTGTGCCAAGAAAACATCCCCCACACCATTACACCACCACCACCAGCCTGCACAGTGGGAACAAGGCATGATGGATCCATGTTCTCATTCTGTTTATGCCAAATTCTGACTCTACCATCTGAATGTCTCAACAGAAATCCAGACTCATCAGACCAGGGGACATTTTTCCAGTCTTCAACTGTCCAATTTTGGTGAGCTGGTGCAAATTGTCGCCTCTTTTTCCTGTTTGTAGTGGAGATGAGTGGTACCCGGTGGGGTCTTCTGCTGTTGTAGCCCATCCGCCTCAAGGTTGTGTGTGTTGTGGCTTCACAAATGCTTTGCTGCAGACCTCGGTTGTAACGAGTGGTTATTTCAGTCAAAGTTGCTCTTCAATCAGCTTGAATCAGTCGGCCCATTCTCCTCTGACCTCTAGCATCAACAAGGCATTTTCTCCCACAGGACTGCCGCATACTGGATGCTTTTCCCTTTTCACACCATTCTTTGTAAACCCTAGAAATGGCTTAAATCATCTTTCTTTCCCATTCCAACATTCAGTGTGGAGTTCAGGAGATTGTCTTGACCAGGACCACACCCCGAAATGCATTGAAGCAACTGCCATGTGATTGGTTGATTATATAATTGCATTAATGAGAAATTGAACAGGTGTTCCTAATAATCCTTTAGGTGAGTGTATGAAATGAATATCTGTACATCAATAGACTGAAGCAGATGAGTTAGGATTTCGTTTATCATTAATGGTATGAAATATTGGTTAAAGATCTTTACATTTTCTTAATCTCATTAATATTGACCATCAGAGAACCCTACAGACACATTGCTCAGCTTTTAATGAACGCAGTGAACTCATTATAAACATGTTCATTGGAAAGAAATCATAAACCATCAACCAGTCAAGTAAATCAATGATAAAAATAGTAATAAATAAGCTAGTAATGTGTTTCTTAAACATCAATTTAGCCTATTTATTCAACCCTTGTTTTAAGTAATCCTCATGGGTATTATCTGAAAGCTTAAATTCTCAAAAATCATCCTAAAAAAATGTCATAAAATTATAAACATCACAAATTTAAACAATTTTTAAGAACAGGGAAAATTATAAATTATGAGTCAAAATTATAAATTATTATACTGCAAAAAATGCTTTTCTTACTTAGTATTTTTGTCTTGTTTTCAGTCCAAATATCTAAAAAATCTTACATTAAGAAGCATTTACTAGAGTTTTTGTCTTATTTTGGGGGAAAATAACTCAAAATTAAGTGAAAATTTTTGCTTGAAATAAGCAAAATAATCTGCCAATGGGGTAAGAAAAATAATCTTGTTTTCTGTTTGAATTAAGATTATTTTTTTTACCCCATTGGCAGATTATTTTGCTTATTTTAAGCAAAAACTTCCTTAATTTTGAGTTATTTTCCCCCAAAACAAGATAAAAACTCCAGTAAATGCTTCTTAATGTAAGATTTTTTAGATATTTGGACTGAAAACAAGACAAAAATACTAAGTAAGAAAAGCATTTTTTGCAGTGCATTTAATTAAAATATGAAAACACAAACCAACACATTGTCACCTGTGAAAGGGATTTTAAATGGCGCTGGGCTTCACAGAGGCGGTTGTTTTTTAATGCGAGTGATGATTGACAGCATCTGAAGTGTTGACCGTTCTAAAATGGCGGCACGTCGACCTGCCTGGAGAGGTCTAATGGGGAATCTATGTATACATATCTATGGCCACCTCCTCTCTTCCCAGTCTGTCAGTAATGCTCTGTTTACTTCCTGTCTCTGTGAAGCCCCTCCCTCTGAGAAGCACACTGTGCTCTGATTGGTCGGCTGGATCAGTGTGTTGTGACCATAAGACCTAATTATTTAAACGAGGACCAATCACAGAGCACTCACGTTTAACTGTGAGGTAGGCCGACGCAGAGGGCGGAGTCATCAGGCCGTTGGTGGGGGTGCAGGTGTAATTCCCAGAATCCTCAGGGATCAGACCTGAAATGAGGAGCGTCCCATCCACTAGGATTTTCACCCGTGACTTCAGAAGTCTGTGAACACGAACATGCATCAGCAAACACACACACACATATATTTTTAGTAAATGATTAAATGATCTAAGCACTTACTCGATGTGAAACACATTTTGGTCCTGCTTCCACCACTCATACGTGAGGTTAGAAGGATATGCTTCTGCTTGGCACTGCAGAATTGCATCCTGGGACATGTTCATGGTGGTGTCCTCGGGGGGGATGATGATAATCGGAGGACCTGAAGCACAGGAATACATGAGATGTGATCAGCTTTAAAGGGCACTGGATCTGAGGAGGCGTTTGTTCAATTACAGCACTCCCACCACCAGAGGGCAGCGTCTGCTCACGGTCTTGATGAATGTGCATTCTCATGTCCAGCATTCATAAGATCATGCAATTGAGGAACTTTCATTGATGTATTTGATTTGCTTAATGTTGATCATCTTTCATGGTGTACATCATGCATACATTCCAAATCTGATTTAAAGAGGCTATTGGATAGTAGAAAGTTCATATTTCCTCAGCAACAGCTCCTAAAGGGATTGATCACACAAATACTAGCCCATGATTTGCTCTCCCTCAACTCATCCCAAGTGTGTGTGACATTCTTCATTCAGACGAACTCAATCAGAGTTATATTAATAAATGTCCTGACTCTTCCAAGCTTTATATCGGCAGTGAATGGGAGCCTAAAATATTAAGCCCCAAAAAAGTGCATCCATCCATTATAAAAGTAAATCTATGATGGACAGATGCACTTTTATGATGGACAGATGCACTTTTATGATGGACAGATGCACTTTTATGATGGACAGATGAACTTTTATGATGGACAGATGCACTTTTATGATGGACAGATGCACTTTTATGATGGACAGATGAACTTTTATGATGGACAGATGCACTTTTATGATGGACAGATGCACTTTTATGATGGACAGATGCACTTTTATGATGGACAGATGCACTTTTATGATGGATAGATGCACTTTTATGATGGACAGATGAACTTTTATGATGGACAGATGCACTTTTATGATGGACAGATGCACTTTTATGATGGACAGATGCACTTTTATGATGGATAGATGCACTTTTATGATGGACGGATGCATTTTATGATGGACAGATGCACTTTTATGATGGACAGATGCACTTTTATGATGGACAGATGCACTTTTATGATGGACAGATGCACTTTTATGATGGACAGATGCACTTTTATGATGGATAGATGCATTTTTATGATGGACAGATGCACTTTTATGATGGACAGATGCACTTTTATGATGGATAGATGCACTTTTATGATGGACGGATGCATTTTATGATGGACAGATGCACTTTTATGATGGACAGATGCACTTTTATGATGGATAGATGCACTTTTATGATGGACGGATGCATTTTATGATGGACGGATGCACTTTTATGATGGATAGATGCACTTTTATGATGGACGGATGCACTTTTATGATGGACAGATGCACTTTTATGATGGATAGATGCACTTTTATGATGGACGGATGCATTTTATGATGGACAGATGCACTTTTATGATGGATAGATGCACTTTTATGATGGACGGATGCATTTTATGATGGACGGATGCACTTTTATGATGGATAGATGCACTTTTATGATGGACGGATGCATTTTATGATGGACGGATGCACTTTTATGATGGACAGATGCACTTTTATGATGGATAGATGCACTTTTATGATGGACGGATGCATTTTATGATGGACAGATGCACTTTTATGATGGATAGATGCATTTTATGTTGGATGGATAGATGCACTTTTATGATGGACAGATGCACTTTTATGATGGACGGATGCACTTTTATGATGGACAGATGCACTTTTATGATGGACGGATGCATTTTATGATGGACAGATGCACTTTTATGATGGACAGATGCACTTTTATGATGGATAGATGCACTTTTATGATGGACAGATGCACTTTTATGATGGATAGATGCACTTTTATGATGGACGGATGCACTTTTATGATGGACAGATGCACTTTTATGATGGATAGATGCACTTTTATGATGGACGGATGCATTTTATGATGGACAGATGCACTTTTATGATGGACAGATGCACTTTTATGATGGACAGATGCACTTTTATGATGGACAGATGCACTTTTATGATGGATAGATGCACTTTTATGATGGACGGATGCACTTTTATGATGGACAGATGCACTTTTATGATGGATAGATGCACTTTTATGATGGACGGATGCATTTTATGATGGACAGATGCACTTTTATGATGGATAGATGCACTTTTATGATGATAGATGCTCTTTTATGATGGACGGATGCACTTTTATGATGGACGGATGCACTTTTATGATGGATAGATGCACTTTTATGATGGATAGATGCACTTTTATGATGGATAGATGCACTTTTATGATGGACAGATGCACTTTTATGATGGATAGATGCACTTTTATGATGATAGATGCTCTTTTATGATGGATAGATGCACTTTTATGATGGACGGATGCACTTTTATGATGGACGGATGCACTTTTATGATGGACAGATGCAGTTTTATGATGGACAGATGCACTTTTATGATGGACAGATGCACTTTTATGATGGACAGATGCACTTTTATGATGGATAGATGCACTTTTATGATGATAGATGCTCTTTTATGATGGACGGATGCACTTTTATGATGGACGGATGCACTTTTATGATGGACGGATGCATTTTATGATGGACAGATGCACTTTTATGATGGATAGATGCACTTTTATGATGATAGATGCTCTTTTATGATGGACGGATGCACTTTTATGATGGACGGATGCACTTTTATGATGGATGGATAGATGCACTTTTATGATGGACGGATGCACTTTTATGATGGACGGATGCACTTTTATGATGGACGGATGCTCTTTTATGATGGACAGATGCAGTTTTATGATGGACAGATGCACTTTTATGATGGACAGATGCAGTTTTATGATGGACAGATGCACTTTTATGATGGACGGATGCACTTTTATGATGGACAGATGCACTTTTATGATGGATAGATGCACTTTTATGATGGACGGATGCACTTTTATGATGGACAGATGCACTTTTATGATGGATAGATGCACTTTTATGATGGACGGATGCATTTTATGATGGACAGATGCACTTTTATGATGGATAGATGCACTTTTATGATGATAGATGCTCTTTTATGATGGACGGATGCACTTTTATGATGGACGGATGCACTTTTATGATGGATGGATAGATGCACTTTTATGATGGACGGATGCACTTTTATGATGGACGGATGCACTTTTATGATGGACGGATGCTCTTTTATGATGGACAGATGCAGTTTTATGATGGACAGATGCACTTTTATGATGGACAGATGCACTTTTATGATGGACAGATGCACTTTTATGATGGATAGATGCTCTTTTATGGACTCATTCACTGCCGATATAAAGCTTGGAAGAGTCAGGACATTATTAATATAACTCTGATTGTGTTGGTCTGAGAGATGAATGTCACACACACCTATAGGATGAGTCGAGGGAGAGTAATTCATGGGATTCTCATTTTTGGGTGAACTGTCCCTTTAATGTGAACCAAGTAAATTGCAGACCATATGAAGCTGAGATTAACCGCATCAAACATGCCAATGTTCTCATACCAAACGCTGCTTAAGGTAAATGCTTAATACTCTGCAAGCCTATTTACATGCTGGCTTCCTTCGCCCACGTGGACAAGACGTGCCGTGTAACTGACCTTTGACCTGCAGCTGGGTGGTGTGGGTAAGGTTCCCTTCTGAATTGGATACGTGACACTTGTATATTCCTGCCGTTTCCCTGCTAACCTTGGCTAAAGACAAGGTTTCATTGAGTACCTGTTGGGGAAATTAATGTTTATGTGGTCAAAGGGGAAAAATGTGAACTCTACAACTCTACATCAAAAGAGGAACAGGATATTCAGTCAGGCAATGGAGAGATGGAGATGTGATGAGCAACTAAAGATTCATCAATAAAGACTAAAACATGCACCTGAACTGCTTCCTGTTCTTTCCTCCAGATGACGGAGGGCTTTGGGTTCCCATGAGCCTCACAGACGAGCGTCAGAGAGTCGCCCAACATCACCTCCAGAAACGCCGGAGGAGTCTTGATGAGCACTGGAGGAGCTACAGCACACACATTTACAGAAATACAAACAAACTAAACATTTTTTCATAAATTATTATTATTATAATTTTTTTTGTTGATAAATCACATACAAAAAATAATAATAAAAATTAAAAATACATTATAAAATATATTAAAATAAAGTAATATTAAAATAATTCTTTATTTATTTAATCCTCTGGGGCTCTTCTGTCATTTCTGACCCAAATTTTATAAAATAAATTTTTTTTTTAAATCGTAGCTTCATCGGAATGATCCGAACTTGGTGACTTTATTGGTAATTGGTATATGAACACCCCAAAAAAATGGGGGACAGGATTTGAAAAGTCGAAAGGCCTTTGCACACTGAGTCCGAAATTCGCATGCGAAATTTTCGCACGTCAAAAAATAAAATTCGACCTCACGTTATGTCAATCACGCTTGCACACTGCCTCCGAAACTTTCGTCCGTCAAAAAAAAAATCGGAACAGGTTCGATTTTCTGCGTTTTTCCATCTACAGCTGATGCCCAACCTAAAACTGCTGGCAATGCTGGTGAATGAATCGCCAGTGCTCAGGTACCTACAATTATATATACAAATATTATTGTATCAGAAATACTACAATATCACAGCTATAATTATAGCACACCAACTCCCTGTAAACCGCGCGTGTGTGTGTGCGCGAGGATCCTAGACATACTGCCAGTCTCTGTTCAGGATTGGTAATGGGTGGTCTTCTTTTTAAAATGCGGCTCCAGTATCGCTAGCAAAGCATCAAACTGACCCACTGACGTTCAACTTTGAATCGGTCTGGATAATCCGCAGCTCCTTGATAAGGAGGTGGAAGACGGCATTTTGTGTTGTTTTGCGTTTTTTTTCCGTATCGCATTCATTAATACGCATCGGACTCAGTGTGCAAGGTCTCTGTGCGTGACGAATTTTTCGGATCACGAATACGAAAAAACGCATGCGAAAATTTCGGGCTCAGTGTGCAAAGGCCTTAAGTGGTCGCAAAAAAAATAGTCACACTCAGGACCTTCGGGTCAAAAATGACCCCCATATGAAATGAATGGGAAATTGGCAAAAATATGAAAATACAGAGTTTTTTTTTTTTGTGCATACAATCTACAAATCAGCCAGGATGCAGAAAAAAAAGACTCAACAGTGAAGATCTCTAAAACATCACGAGTGCAAAACAGACAAAACTCACACACATACACACAAAAACACACTTAGCTTTTGGAATGGCATGCGTTCATTTGTGTGTGCGTGTGTTTTTGTGTGTATAAGTGTGTTTGACTTTTTTTGTCTGTTTTGCACTCTTGATGTTGTTTTAGAGACTCTGTAAAACTCTGTATTTTCATATTTTGCCAATTTCCCGTTCATTTCCTATGGGGTCATTTTTGACCCGAAGGTCCTGAGTGTGACTATTTTTTTTCGACCACTTAGATTTTTCAAATCCTGTCGCCAATTTTTTTGGGTGTTCATATACCAAGTACCAATAAAGTCACCAAGTTTCGGACCATTCCGATGAAGCTACAATGTTTAATTTTTTTTATAAAACGCGAGATCCACTATAAAAACTGGTAAAAATCCATTTCATAAGCATGCGTGTTTATTTCAGCACTTCCGTCAGTGAAACAACACACCACAGCCTGTAAAACAGCTAAACGATTATCAGTAAATAATGGTAACCTAAAGAATATAAGAAAATTATATATTAGTTAAAAAAAATTGTTTTATTTCCCCTCAAAGATGCGTCATAAACCGCTCTGCGCTTTGGGACACAAGCTGGATAGACCTTCTCGAATATCTTCATCTTCATGTTTTCTCCTGATGCTGCAAAGCAACACTTGTTGTAAAAGTTTCTGAAGAGCGAATTTTATCTTCCACAGGGTCAAGACATTTAGGCAATGTTTGATTATTCACTGCCAGAGAAAACGAAAGTAAAATGGCCTGTGTGTGTGAAATGCACCTTACCACGCCTTACCAAGTCTAATATCAAGCACAAACTGTGTTAAATAAAATTAAGTAAAATTTTCGTCCTACAGTGTTTTTCTTCTTTTCCACAGTAAAGGATGTGAATAGTTATAATAGACTTAATTATAAGCAAACGAAAGGAAGAAACGTTTATAATCCCCTGCGAAATGGGTGCGACGCGAGTGAAGATTTGAGAAAAGAAACGAGATGTCCATGTCCATTGGGATAAAATGGACTAACGTTAGGCCTATTGTTAAAATTCACGGAAATCGCAAAACAGAATAAAAAAGCTGACAAATCTTGAATTGGGCTCAGCCTCTCTCATTCGGCATGAATACATTCATGGCTGTGAATTTATTTCCTTTGTAAACAAAGCTTTGTGCTTCACTCGGTAATATTCACGTAAAACAGCATTAACATACAAAACAGTAACAAAATTATAGTTTTGAAGTAGAAAATAGTATTTATGTAAAGAGATATATTAAAATAAAAAGTGCACAACTCTTCTTAAGTGGAAGGAAGCCACTTTTTTCCCCTCACGTGCAACCTGAGCCATTATTTGGGTTAGTAAAATAACTAAATAATATAGTAGAAAATAGTATTCATTTAAAGAGATAGTAAAATACAGATATAGTAAATTAAATACTTGTATTAGTAAATAAAAAAACGTCGATATAAAAACATTCCCCCTCCTCATGTCACAATTCTCTGTTATTCTTGGCAACAAAGGCTTTTATACGAGCGGCAGATGCTGCTTTAATCATTTCATCCGTTTCACAGGAACACAACATGAATATAAGAGCCCCATTATAAAATATACATTCACTAAAACAAACACATGTTCACTGTCTATGGAACCGAACGGTCATGGGATAAGGTTTTAGGATTGTGTGTGTTTCTCATTTTCTTATAGTGAGATTTCAAATATTTGTTGAATTATGGTCGCAAATCATAAACTCACAAAGATTAAACACATCAATAAGTGTTAAGTGCTTGTGGCATCCCCCAGGGCTCAATACTGGGTCCAAAATTATTTGTAAATTATTTTCACCTTTTAACACGATGATCATGTGCGTTTAGTGCTATCACTCGACAACAGCTGCTTTTCGGCAACAGCTAGGTGGAAACGCTGATAGCCACTCACTCAAAGTCTTCACTAAATTTGACTAATTTGGACGGTCATGCTAAAAGTATGCGGTTTTAATAAAGGGATTTTAAGGCTTCATGTCGGAGGTTAAGGTTAGACTCCTGGAATCGAACACCCCTTCGTATATTTCGATATTATGATGAACTACATGCCTTTCTCCACTGACGTTCAGAGTGTTTCTAAAGATGCTGATTTTTAGAAGACAGACTGAGATGGCGAACGGGAGCATGGTTTGTGTAACATTAGCAACACATTATTAGCTGTTAATCAAGCAAAAAGGCTAATTATATTAATCACTGTTATGTGTCCGACATTGTAAAGAGCGAGATCATTGTGCAGCGTTTACAGTAACTGGAGTAAAGTTGAGCGAGTGTCTCTGAATTGGTGTGAGTGAGTGGAGGCGGGGCTCATTTGCATATTCATCCACATATACTAAATTGGTATTTGCGCCATTATTTAACGCCCCAAAAAAGCATGTCTTAAACCAGACGCTAACTGGTAGATTGTGTTGGTCATGTGTGTTGTTATTTGCGTGTTGTCAGTAGATCATGCGTTGAACTTTACACTCCCATCTGCGCTTTTTTGGAATTGCGCTCTAACGCAAATTTGCCCTGTTTAGTAAATCTGGCCATTACTCAGAACAGGGAAACCTTATAAAAGGAATAGTTCTGACATGCAGAGCCATTATGCACACCTGACCTGTGTTGAAGAAACTACATCAGACCATTGCTGATCTCACCTGAGATGGAGAGGAAGTTCCATGTGCCGTTCTGGAACTCATCTGAGGTTCTGTCCAGCAGGAGAATTCGACATTCAAACCAGCCCTCGTCCTCCAGAGTCAACTTCTCCACCAGGAGAGACGCGCCGCGGCTCAAAGACACACGACCTAACGCGCAAACACACAGATGAGCAATTATTCCTCAGCATCTGGCTCACATTAACCCTCTGCTGCTCTTCGGCCATTTCTGACCGGAACATTTTCTGTTTTTAAATGTTAAAATCACAGCTTCATCAGAATGATATGAAACTTGGTGGCTTTTCTAGCATTAGGTTTGTAAACACACAAACAAATTGGGGTCATGATTCGAGCATGCTAATTTGTCGTTAAAAAAAAGTAGCGTTCATTGTCTTCGGTCATAAATGAGCGACCATAGGAAATGAATGGGAAAATCGGCAAAAACACAAAAATTCTCAGAATATTTGTGTGTACAATCTACAAATCGGCCACAATGCTGGAATAAAGTACACAGTTAAGGGGTGACACACTAAAACATCAAAAGTGTGATATTGACACACACACACACACACACACACACACACACACACACACACACACACACACACACACACACACACACACACACACACACACACACACACACACACACACACACACACACTATGAAAAACTGAACCTATGAACCACATTTGGAATTTTTTAAAATCACAGCTTCATCAGAATGATATAATACTTGGAGACTTGTCTAGCATTAGGGATGTAAACACACCAAAAAATTGTGGTCATGATTCGAGCATGCTAATTGGTCGTAAAAAAAAAATACTCTCACTTGTGCTCTTCAGTCAAAAATGACAATATAGGAAATGAATGGGAAATCTGCAAAAACACAAATTCACAGAAAAAAATCTATATTTCTAACAACAACAAAAAAAATCTATAAATTTTTAAAAAAATATATATATTCAAATCCATCAAAAAAAAAAAAAATCATTAAATGTGTTCAAAAGAGAACTAGTGAATCCTCAAGCCTCTCCATAGAGACCTCTAGTGGTTACACACATGGCTGCAGGATTTCTTAAATCATTCCAAAAGAGGCGCTAATCTGCCTTCAAAATAATTTAGTAATTTAGTAATTTCCTAGTCTCTATTTTAACCTGAAATACTGCAATAATAAAAAAAAATACCAAAAATGTTTTTTTGAATAGTTTTCAAATGGCAAAAATAGACCATAATTATTGCATAAATATAAAAAAAATACCATTAAATCATCTCAAAATACAAAATTAACAAGAAGAAATATTATTGAAGAAAATTGCATTGGTTTTACTGGGGTGGAGGAAGTTGAATTTTTAGGTGTCCTGAGACAACCAATGCGACCCCTAAATGAAGAGCCCCAGAGGGATAAGCAAACGCTGCCCATCACAGAGCCCAGAAGCAGATGAGATGGCCTCCGTTTAGTTCAAGATTAGATATACATTCTTAGATAAACATAAATTACTTTCCGGTAAAGATTAAGATCAAATAGTTCAACTTCACTGGCATTAACTGAGACATTGCTTGTGGCATCCCCCAGGGGTCAATACTGGGTCCAAAACAGTTTTTGCTTTATATAAACGATATATGCAAAGTATCTAAAGCAGTCAAATTAGTTTTATACGCAGATGGTACCAATATTTATTGTTCTGGGAGATTACAGGAGACTATTACTTCAGAAGTTTATATAATTTTAACAAAATAAGAGGGATCTGGATCATAAAAATAGCATGTTACTTTTATGTATTACTATCCTGAATAAGCTATTTCACATAATAGATGTTTACATATACAAGACAAAATGACTGAATTTATACAAATCGCCACATTCTTGAATCTGAACTGTCTGTTGCTTCCTGGATAATTGCAGCTTTTTATCTCACAACTCTGACTTTATAACACGCAATTGCGAGAGAAAATAAGCCATAATTGTGCAATAAAAAAGTCGCAATTACCTTTTTATTTGTATATTTATGGCCTGGTTATTGTCCACCTGCTTCGTCTCCACCAGGTGAAAATGCCTAATCACTATTTTACATAAAGCAACAGTAATATTCACCTGAATAATGCAATATAGCCCCATAAGAAGAGCTCCAGCTGTGAGTCTGAACATCCTGATGTAACCTCAGCTGTTCCTCAGAACTAAACCACAGCAGCTACAGACGTATTGAAATGTGATATGAAAGGAGACACACATCGCTTTCAAAGCACTATAGACTCAGTCCTACTCCACCGCTAGAAACTCTTTGAAAGGCGATATGTGCGTCTGGTTAATGGAATCTGGTTTTTCAACCTCAGCCATTTTGATTCTGCTCTTCTTTTCCAAACTCCAGGGCTGTGAACGATGATAACGCAGTGAGTGTGTGTTTCCGCTTCGCTGGAGTTTGAAAGTGAGCCAAGTTCCTCAGTGATGGGACGAAAATCATATCCTGACAATTTAGAGCAGAATCGCTATGATCCAAACACACCTGGAGTCTGACCTCCCGCTGACCCCGTCCAGTGATGTTCCTAATAAATGCAATATCGCTGTCATTTTACAGAACACCCTGAAATTACAGGAAACACTGCTGAAAGGGATACATATCATAGTACATGTTGTGTGTGATATAATAAACATGCACTCTAAAACATTTGGTTTGGGTTGAAAAAAGTTGGGTTGAAAATGGACTAACCCAGCAACTGGGTTGTTTTAACCCAGCGAATTGGGTTGTTTTAACCCAGTGAATGGGTTGTTTTAACCCAGCGAAATGGGTTGTTTTAACCCAGCGAATTGGGTTGTTTTAACCCAGTGAATGGGTTGTTTTAACCCAGCGAAATGGGTTGTTTTAACCCAGCGAATTGGGTTGTTTTAACCCAGCTGGGTTGTTTTAACCCAGCGAATTGGGTTGTTTTAACCCAGCAAAATGGGTTGTTTTAACCCAGCGAATTGGGTTGTTTTAACCCAGCGAAATGGGTTGTTTTAACCCAGCGAATTGGGTTGTTTTAACCCAGCGAAATGGGTTGTTTTAACCCAGCGAATTGGGTTGTTTTAACCCAGCGAAATGGGTTGTTTTAACCCAGTGAATGGGTTGTTTTGTTTTAACCCAGCGAATTGGGTTGTTTTAACCCAGTGAATGGGTTGTTTTAAACCAGCAATTGGGTTGTTTTAACCCAGCGGTTGGGTTAAATGTTTGCTTAAAACAACCCAATCGCTGGGTTAGTCCATTTTCAACCCAACTTGGGTTGTTTTTGCATTCATAAAAAAGGTAATATTCCTCCATTCAGATCCATTTGTATAAATCTTGCACACATGACACGTATTGTGTGTTTAGAGACACTGTGTGTGTGTGTGTGTGTGTGTGTGGGAAGCTTTTACATTTGGGTTGGCCACATCCAGAGCATTAGAGGTTAAACCCTCTTGAACAGTAGTGTAACAGACTCCATTAAGTCCGTCCAAAAGAAGAGCGATCTCTGAGCAATAACAAAAGCAATGGTGAAACACAGGGTCATTTCCTCAGCAGGTGAAGGCTCCGCTGAACAATCCATCAAACTCACAGCCTGAGGGTTATTGTTCAAACCCACCACAGTATAAACAGCTAACCATGACTAGCTGTAATTACAGCGGCTGTAATCTCAGAGCTGCTGCTTCGGGGAGCGTCTGAGATTCTGCAGAGATAATAACTGAGTGATCTCATTCTTCAGAAGCGCAGCCGGCGTGTGTTTACTGTCATTAAAGGGTTCCTCTGATCCAGGGTCAGCGGGGGAGGGCGGACGGGCTAAAACAAAGCCCAGTTTCTCCTGAAGCCGATACTGAAGGGCCTTAAACTGCGCCACTGTTGCCAACAAATTTTCAGGGGAAGTTGCTAAAGGCAGATCGAGTTGTTGCTAAAAGTTGCTAAATGACGTTGTGACGTCATTACGTAATCGCAAGGCAAAACTACGCCATTATGTAACGCGTAGATATTATTTGAAATGCTAATTTAGATTTGTTTGTAAAATAATTTAAAGCAATGTGTTAGTTAATATGTACGGATCGAGCCCCACACACGACGTGCAAGAAAAAAAAAGTAAATTGTGCGCAAAATTTACAAATTCGTTCCCTCGATTTGCTTAACCGTCCACACGATTTACTCATTTGTTCCCTCGATTTATAAATCGTGTGCACGAATTAGCCTACTAGTTTTTTTCCTGCATGTCATATCCGTAAATATGCTACCTAAACGATCTTCCGGTTTTTACAGCGATTTCCACAGCGATCTTAAGGAATTATGAATGAACCGCTCGGCCTATTGAGCTAGCTTGTACGTGTGTAGTTTGGATTAGAGTCACTTTCCAGAAGTTGCTAAAAGTTGCCAAATAAATTAAAAAAATTGCTAAATTTGTTGCTAGGTGCTTTTAGAAAAAAAAGTTGCTGAGGTAGTCTGAAAAGTTGCTAAATCTAGCAACAAAATTGCTAAGTTGGCAACACTGAACTGCAGTTCATGGTCTGGCCACTAGAGGAGCAGAATCTCATTGAGCTCATGTTAAAATGGCCAACTTTACAGCAGAAGAACACATGTTTACAGTCTGGGACAAACTGTGCTTTTGGGCTCTACGGCTAATGTTGCCCTTCATGACGACTGTGAGGGGGGGAATGTTTTTATAACTCATTCCTTTACATTATATAAAGCCTTAAAGCCCTGCATAATTAAGGGCGTGGCCACTTTGAGTGACAGGTGGATTGCCGTTTGTCTGCTGTTTATGTGGCGTTCACACCGGACGTGAATGAAGTGTTTGATTCGCGAGTTGAAAAATCTGAACTTTGGCAGATATTCGCGCCGTGTTAACCAATCAGGAGCTTGCTCTAGTAGTGTCAACAATGAAAATCAATAAAAATATTCAGGCAAATTAATAAACTTTTTTCTAATTTCGCCATTGAGGCCTATGTAATGTCATTTATAATATAATTAACAAACAAGAAATATTAGCAACGCCATTTTCTTCAGATTAGACATAAGATTATTAATGAATGTGTGCATATTGTGAATTAATTTAATACATTTAGTTACCCAGCTTTCCTGTTAGCCTTCATTAATTAACATGTCTACAAAAATGATTAATAAAACATTTAAACATATGTTTACTGTCTTCACTGACAAAAATGGAAAAACTTAATCAGTCATATCTGCCCACTGACATGGTTTTCAAGTTATTGTTATCAAATTTTTTGGCATTCAGAACATCTCAAACTGCACATATGTGGATCATAGAAATCAACATTTTCTCGGGGGAGCCCTTGAACCCCCTGACTACCTCACATCTGGGATCTCAGTGATTATAAACCTGCCTACATTGTATGATTAAGGGATGTACAATATGGTCATGCAGAATAAGGCATTAATATTAGCTTTATAAGTAATAATAAACAGCCAATATCCTAATATGCATACTAATAAACTACTAGTTAATAGTGAGAATTGGACCCTAAAAAACAATCTTCCTACAATGTCCAGTTCCTTTGCATGAATATTGAACACTAGGGATGCCACAATTCTCAATATAATATTGAACCGTTCAGTTCGGCATTCACGGTTCAATAAGCGCCTGTGAATTGCGGTTTTTCGGCATTTAATTAAGTATTTTTCTACAAATTCTATCATTTACCTCCATCCCAATACTGAACAACGCAACATACATTCACATCATATATTAGTGGTAGAGTTATACTCACAGAACACTAGAGTTATTCACAATCACCAAAGTTTTAAAGCTTTGCCGGCGTGTGCGCGGTTTTATCATGCGCTTCTCCGAGCACGCGCACTAAACGCTTGTCAAACACGTGATTACTGGACTAAGAAGTCGTCTAACTGCGCTAATACTGTCAAATACACACAAGGCTTACATAAACACAGTCGGTTATGTCTAAAGTGAAAGTAAAATCAGTGTGTGTGTGTGTGTGTGTGTGTGTGTATTAGATAGGTCTTTAATTGACAGCGGCGCAACCTATAGAACACGCCGTCCTTAAAGGGACAGTTCACCTCTAAAATTATGTCATTATTTACTCACTCTAATATTGTTCCAAACCTGTGTTCATTTCTCATTTTTGAGTGAAATATCCATTTAATGTTAATACAACAACAAAAGACAGAGAAAATCACTCACTGCTCTTGACTGAAAAACTAATACAGCAGCTTTAATAAGAATCAGTGTATATTTTATAGTGAAGTCTATGTAGTGTTTTATTTTTACATTTATTCATTCAATTTCATACTTAAATGCTGCTGTACAGCTCTGAGCTGCCAGTGTAAATCTTTATATATATATATATTTTATATTATACAATACACTAGGAATGTGTACAATGTTTTTTTTAAGTAAAGTTTTAAGTTTAAGTAAGGTTTTTCAATTCTTTTAAGTAAAATAAAGAAAGAGTATTGCAATTAAAAAAATAGTCTTTTTTTTCTCCTGAACCTCTTGCTGTTCCTGTCGCTTAAGAATAGAATAACAAAAAACTGATGTGACAAGCCATCAGAACCAAACCGAAAACTGTGGTTAAAATCCGAGGAATGTATTGACCCGTGGACTAACTGTAGTGTTGCATCCCTATTGAACACTAAATGGACTTGCATACAGTCGATTAAACATTGAACAAATTAATATGCACACACACACACACACACACACTGATTGTGTGATTATCAACGCTCAACAACACATGACGTGTAAGCAAAGTGGAACGCTCCTATTGGACACTGAACCCATTCCCGCCACGCAGAGTTTGTCCATCAATGAGAACAGAATGGAATGCCCCCCCTCTTAATTCTCTCCGGTTACCATAGCGATGAAACCATGGGGTGGGAGTTGGGATTTGAATTCAGTTGGGAAACCCAAAAACACAGGGAGGGAGGGGCAGGTCACGGGAAACGCTTGGCCAATGATTTTGAAAAATTACACGTGGGGGTTGGAGGAGAAAAAAGACGAATGTTTTGATTTGAGTGGATAAAAGGGTCGAGAATGGGGTGAGACCGAATTACGGAAAGAGAGGGAGGGGAAAAGAAAGTGTGTTTTTATTTGAACGGAGACAATAGCTCTGAGTGAGGTCTGTCCGCCTTTAAAAACATGACCACAATAATAAGAGCACAGAATCTAAAGCTATTAGATGATGTCATGGAGACAAACACTGCAGGAATGGGCTCTCGATGACCCCACAGGGCCAGTTATTGATCCACAAATATCGAATTACTGCTGCAAGTGCATAACATAAATTCCAAAGAAGGTCCTTCTGGATCAATGACGAACCTTCAACAGCCAATGAGCACTCGGTGACCCTTGACCCCCCTCCATAATTTTCCTCCAGACGCGTCCATCATCCCGCACGGGTCAATACTGACATGATGTCTGCGGATTCCAGACATGCAAAACGCAGCTTCATTCTCTTCTGTTTAACCCTATAGAGAGATTACACACATCTCTGAATGATCAGATCTGTGATGTAAACCTGTTGCACACCATCCACAACATGTCTGATTGGGAGTTTAAGGCCTTTTAGTGTACAACCCCAAATTAGAAAAAGTTGGGACAGTATGGAAAACGCAAAAAAACAAAAAAAAAAACAAGTGATTTCTAAATTTACTTTGACTTGTATTTCATTGCAGACAATATGAACACAAAATATTTCATGTTTTGTCTGGTCAACTTCATGTCATTTGTAAATATGCATCCTTTCCTGTCATTCAGACCTGCAACACATTTCAAAAAAGTTGGGACAGTAAAGCATTTACCACTTTGTAATGTTGCCATTCCTTTTCACAACACTTAAAAGACGTTTAGGGACTGAAGACACCAAGTGATGAAGTGTTTCAGGTGTAATTTTGTCCCATTCTTCCTGCAAACAAGTCTTAAGGTGGGCAACAGTACGGGGTCTTCGTTGTCGCATTTGTTGCTGGTAACAGTCTGGATGATCCTTTTCTTCTTTGGTCTGGAGCACACAGCGTCCATTCCTCCCAAAAAATACCTCAAATACTGCTTCATCTGACCACAGTACACGTTTCCACTGTGTGATGGTCCATCCCAGATGCCTCGAGCCCAGAGAAGTCGACGGCGCTTCTGGACACTGTTAACATAGGGCTTCCTTTTGGCACAGGACAGTTTTAACTGGCATTTGTGGATGTAACTACGTATTGTGGTACTTGACAAAGGTTTGCCAAAGTAGTCCTGAGCCCATGTGGTGATATCGCTTCTAGATGATGACGATTCTTGATGCAGTGCCGCCTGAGGGATCTGAGATCACGGTTGTTCAGCTTAGGCTTGTGTCCTTGTCCTTTACGCACTGAAATTCCTCCAGATTCCTTGAATCTTTTAATTATGTTATGCACTGTTGAATGTGAAATATCCAAATCTCTTCCTATCTTTCTTTGAGGAACATTGTTTTTAAACATTTCAATAATTTTCTCATGTATTTGTTGGCAAACTGGCGATCCTCGGCCCATCTTTGCTCCTAAAGGATTAGACCTTTCTTGGATGCTGCTTTTGTACCAAATCATAATTACAATCACCTGTTGACATCACCTGTTTCAAATCACATCATTATTTAACCATTTTACCTCATTACTAGCCCTAAATTGCTCCTGTCCCAACTTTGCAGGTCTGAATGACAGGAAAGGATGCATATTTACAAATGACATGAAGTTGACCAGACAAAACATGAAATATTTTGAGTTCATATTGTCTGCAATGAAATACAAGTCAAAGTAAATTTAGAAATCACTTCTTTTTTTTATTTATTTGCGTTTTCCATACTGTCCCAACTTTTTCTGATTTGGGGTTGTAATTCTAAACACACACACGGGTCTTTTTGGCCATATAAAGAGTAGCATCTGCAAGTTTTTGCTCAGTTTGGGCTTCTGGATAAAACTGAGCTCCATATTTTCACTATATGAGCCATAAAAAACTGATGTCTTTTAATAAGGAGACCTCAGGAATATGAAACCAGAAGGGAAAATAATAAGGTTTTGCTCAAAATGGCGTTGTTTCCAAACACAGGGACATACAAACATCGGCCAAAATGAGCTGAAAATATCGGCAAAAAATCCAATATCGTGCATCCCTAGAAAAACTTCACAATTCGACATCACTTTATTTTTTCAATTACACCAAGTTTATTTACTTCATGTTAATCTGCGCACCTATTTTTGAGCTTTTTCTGCAAACGACATACCCAAATAAAAATGTCTGCAGCTCTTAAACCCTATGGTCTATATTCATAAATCTGCTCTTATTTTAAACTACACACTTGAAATTTTGTCTACCCAAGAGTCATAATAACTCAAAGTAGTCTAGGAACAGAGTAATATACATGTAAGTGACTTTTTTATTTTTAATTCACTTAGAAAAAAAATGATGAGAATTTAATGTTAAGAGCCTGAAAATAATCTAAATATAAAACAATGTCTGATCATGTTATGATTTAAATTTGAGGACGATTCTCTCAGTAGTAGCTTCTGTGAGCTTTTATGTCAAGAAAAGTCTAGGCGTCCTTTCAAAAAGGCCATTTATTTCAGAACATTATCCAGTGAAAACCATGGGCGCAATGATTGACAGCTCAGTAAGCATGTAATGATGACTCCTCAGAGGCTGTGATTGGAGGAGAGAGACCTGGGGGGGTTTATATTACGCAGAAGAGACTATTCCTGGAGGAGAGATCGCCAGAAACGGATTAGAATCGATATTTCATTGAAAATGGACATGATTCACTGCAAAAAATGCTTTTCTTACTTAGTATTTTTGTCTTGTTTTCAGTCCAAATATCTAAAAAATCTTACATTAAGAAGCATTTACTAGACAAGCAAAAGTTTTTGTCTTGTTTTGGGGGAAAATAACTCAAAATTAAGGGAGTTTTTGCTTAAAATTAGCAAAATAATCTGCCAATGGGGTAAGCAAAATAGTCTTAATTCAAACAGAAAACAAGATTATTTTGCTTACCCCACTGGCAGATTATTTTGCTAATTTTAAGCAAAAACTCCCTTAATTTTGAGTTATTTTCCCCCAAAACAAGACAAAAACTTTTGCTTGTCTAGTAAATGCTTCTTAATGTAAGATTTTCTAGATATTTGGACTGAAAACAAGACAAAAATACTAAGTAAGAAAAGCATTTTTTGCAGTGTTGATTACTCGCACTCAAAACACTCATGCAAACAAAGGAGGATTTTGTTTTTTTCCTTATTTTTTCGTTGTTTTGGATTAAAAAGTGGAATGAATTTTGAAGAGTGGACTCGTATGCTGGCGTTTCATGGATTCGTCTGATCTGATCTGAACGACAGTAGATGAAAGATGAGTACTGCGTTTGTGATGCTAATGTTTACATGGCCGGTTTCCTCTCTGGTGTATTTATTGCAAAAACAAGTTCAGAACATGAATCTGGAGTGTTTTAGCTTTCAAATGATGCAGAGTTTGTGATAGTTGATTGAATATTTTGTATAAAAATAAAAGTAAATAAAAGTACGGACACGCCCACTTCCATCAACCGTTGGATTGAGATTTATCGGCCAATATATCGTTTATTGGCTTTCAAATATAAAGAATTATCGTTATCGGCCAAAATGTTCATAATTTCTAATACTGCTGTAAAATGGTGGCTTGTTTTAATCAAATGTGACACAGAGAGTGTTGAGTGTTGTGTAGGTGATGGGAGGGTGATATACGAGCAGCAGTCGGGATCTTTCCCTGCCAAAACATCTTCTCCACGTGCTGCTGGGATTCTGACACTGCCTTTCAGAAACCCTGGCCTGAACTGCCTGAAGCTCACTCTGGGGGATTGTGGGACATGTTTCGCCTCTTTTGAAAACGGTTGGATGAGTCATTTTTCACCGACAGGAGAGAATGTGCTCGACTGAACCCGAAGCGAACACTGGCCACCCTCTGACCTGCACCAGTTCTCAAATCCTATCAATTAAAGGTCTTTTACTTTTTACTAAATGTATATTGTTTCTTAAAAATATATACCATTACATGGCAAATGCTTGCTCGAATCTTTGCTCACAGGTGCTCAAGGTCCCGGGGACACGAGCCAATCGCCTGAGCTGTAAATGTCATGTGACCATAAGAACACACACATCAGAATTATGTGTATAAAGTCAGAATTGTGTGTATAAAGTAAAAAAAAAAAGAGAAAAAATTGAAAAGGGGAAAAAATTGCCTTTTTGACAATGACGTGTTTATAAATAGCCCCGTTCCTTTTTTGTTTGTTTGTTTTTGTTTTTTGTTTTTTGTTCTGTTGTTGTTTTCTGTTTAGTTATTAACTTTTGTATTTTGACTACATTTTGGTATATGTATACTCTCTTTCCCCTACGAGAGTTTTGTATTTTGCTGTTTTTTTGTCAAAAAAAAAGAAAAAAAAAAAAAGAACACAAATTACATAAAATAAATGAAAAATAAATAAAATACATTAAATATTAAATAAATAATAAAAAAAATAAAAAAATAAATATAAATAAATCAATAAAAATAAAATAAATAAATAAAAATAAATAAAATAGAAAAAATAAATAAATAAAATAGATAAAATAAAATAAAATAGATAAAATAATAAATAAATAAATAACTAAAGTAAAATAAAATATAGGTAAACTAAAATAAATAAATTAAATTAAATTAGATAAAATAAAAAATAAAATAAATAAACAAAATAAACAAAATAAAAATAAATAAAATAGATAAAATAAAATAGATTAAATTGATAATAAATAAATAAAGTAAAATAAAATATAGGTAAAATAAAATAAATAAAATTAGATAAAATAAAATAAACAAAACAAAAATAAAAAAGTAATAAAATAAACAAAATAAAAATAAATAAAATAAATAAAAATAAAATAGATAAAATAAATAAAATAAACAAAATTAAATAAAATAGATAAAATAATGAATAAATAAATAAATAAACAAATAAAGTAAAATAAAAGGTAAAATAAAAAATAAACATATTTTTTTTAGATCAAATAAAATAAATAAAAAACGAAATAAATAAATAAAATAAATAAAACAAAATAAAAAATAAATAAAGTGGAAGATGGAAAGTGTAGTTATAACATCGAGCACCAGCCAAACCCTGTTTCCCGGGGTGGCACCCTCAGATTTCCCCTGTCCCTTTCCGGCTGCGGAAAGCAAACATGGAGCGTTTAGTTTAGCCAACTCTATCTTTTCCCATTCTGTTTTGTTGGGGCTGATCTACTCCATCTCGCTGCTAAACCAGAAGGATAACCCGTCTATTGTCTGCGGTCAGCGGAAAGCCATGTGATCTGGCCGTCACAACACACACACACACACACACACACACACACACACACACACACACACACACACACACACACACACACACACACACACACACACACACACACACACACACACACACACACACACACACACACACACACACACACACACACACACACAACACAACACAACACAACACAACACAACACAACACAACACAACACAACACAACACAACACACACATCTGTGGAGGAACACGGCTGTGCTGAGAAAGGCCTTGTTTTCCTTTGTTCCACCCTGTGCGAGGGCCCTGATGCATTATGGGATGTGTTTTGATTTGAATGCAATCACAGATCTAGGGTGGGGAGGGGCCCTGAACACCCCCTTCACCCCCTATAATCGCTTGAACCCTTGATGAATAGCTCTTTGTGGTGGGATGGATTACAGTTAGCGCTGTCCTTGCTCTCCGTCTGGACACACGGGATGAGGATCAATACAGCAAACCTCCACTAACTCAACCAGCTAACCCTAACCCTAACCCTAAACCACCTGCACCGATAATCCAGAACCCTTTAGATGGATCCAGACCCGGAGCTGTGGAACGTCTTCATGTGCATTTGCTAGTAAATGATTGGCTAAGTGCAAACATCTCCGCTGATACCAAACTCATTTATTTGTATTGGTACTTTTAACCCCTTCAGCTCACGACCCACCCGCAAGTCCAATATTGCATCATCATAATCATTTGAAAAAATCTATAAGTTGTACAGCACAAAACTAGACATATATGGTATCGTTTGAAAGATTAGAACCTCAGCTTTCTTGATAACCCAATCACTTTTGCGTTTATGCTACATAGAAAAAGATAATACGGTCTGAATTTGACCCCCTGCAATGACCCCCCCCCCTTGAGAAAATCGTATGAATAATATTAAATTTCATATTTATATCACACAATCTCACCAAAAATAGACAAGTCATATATCAAATGAAAGCTCTTAACCTCAAGAATATCACGGTGCAGTTTATTTCACTGATCCAACACTTTACAGTTACGTTATTATCAAAAGAACCACGAAGATGGAAATGACTCCTTTGAACAAGCAAACACATGAGTCATATTCCTGTTCGGATCAATAACGTGTTGTGGAGCTAATTGCCTCAAACGCTATATCAGCTCGTTCCTTATGTTGTTTTCTTCAAAATGAGACCATTTTCACATGTGTGTGAGCATGCATGGCCAAATGACACTGTGATACGTCACCGATGTCCAGATCAAAACATGTGATGCAGACCAATACTCTTATTATCCTTAGTTTTGATCGTCTTTGTTAGCCGCAATTTTTGATGATGTCATCACGTATTGCGTCATACGTCAAAAAAGCTGAGTATCTCAGCTTTCTATAGACATGTCGATCATGCTTCTAGACCAATCAGAGCCCGAGATCTCCCTTTACAAAGTTGAGGAGGCGGAGCCTTCTTTACGATATCCCAGCGGCTATGGAAAGTCAATGCAGATGAGCAGGAGTTATTAGATAGTTTGCACAGATTAATCTCAATAACTTTTTTTTGGAAGGAGATATCAAGAAAATTCTTTTTTCCCCCTGTTTCCTGACATCTAGTGGAATCCACAGAAACTTTCTGAAGGGATGTAGAGCAAACAGATAAAAAATGATAGATTTTCAAATAACAAATTAATTAAAAAATAAATCAAAATATGACTTTTTAGATATGTTTATCATAAAATTGTGAATAAATACAATATAATATATGCAATATTCCACCACTGTGTTAAAATAGAGTGTTTTGTGTAAAATGAGACCATTTTTATCAATTTACTCCAATGTATGTGTGTAGGGCGCTCTTTTAAATTCAGATATGCCTAATTCTCTAAAAAAATCTAAATATGCTGCAGAGCTGAAGTGGTTTTAATGCATGACGCATATAAAGCTGCGGTGTGAAATGGGTCTGATCTGGTTCCTCGATGCCCTAGAAGATTAAACTACGTCTTTGTTTGAGGCCGTCCTTCTTCACCTCAGACTCTGGGAACTCGATATCTCTGGTTTCTTTGCTCTTTTTGCACTACACCTGTTGAGTCTGAGCAGAAAGACAGGTTTCTGGGTAAACTCAAAGTCTTCCTTCTGCGTGTTTCGCCATTGTTTCCTTCGTGACTGATTAAACATGTTGCCTTGACTTCAGTGGAGGAATGCAAGAAATTCGAAACCAAAACCAGTGGCAAACCAAAGGTCAAGCAAAGGTAACGCGACTTTGCCTTTGAATAGATCTGGTGATGAAAGGGTTTATCGGAGAATGGCGGATGAGTTTGGGGGAGGGACGTGGGGAACGAGAGACTGACATCAGACACAGGAGCGAAACTACTTTTAGCAGCAGATCCTTTAAGTCCTGGAAGTTGCGAGGAGGGGCCTTCATGGATCAGCAGATGTGTATTCTGACACCTTTCTATCAGAACCAGCATTAAAGAGATAGTTTACCCAAAAATGAAAATACCCCATGATTTACTCATGTGTATGACATTCTTCTCTCAGACGAACACAATCAGAGTTATATTAATAATGTCCTGACTCTTCCAAGCTTTATAGTGACAGTGAATGAGTCCATAAAAGAGCATCCATCCATCATAAAAGTGCATCCGTCCATCATAAAAGTGAATCTATCCATCATAAAAATGCATCTGTCCATCATAAGTGCATCCGTCCATCATAAAAGTGCATCCGTCCATCATAAAAGTGCATCTATCCATCATAAAAGTTCATCTATCCATCATAAAAGTTCATCTATCCATCATAAAAGTGCATCTGTCCATCATAAAAGTGCATCTATCCATCATAAAAATGCATCTGTCCATCATAAAAGTTAATCTATACATCATAAAAGTTCATCTATCCATCATAAAAGTGCATCTATCCATCATAAAAGTGCATCTATCCATCATAAAAGTGCATCTGTCCATCATAAAAGTGCATCTATCCATCATAAAAGTGCATCTGTCCATCATAAAAGTGCATCTATCCATCATAAAAGTGCATCTATCCATCATAAAAGTGCATCTATCCATCATAAAAGTGCATCTGTCCATCATAAAAGTGCATCTATCCATCATAAAAGTGCATCTATCCATCATAAAAGTGCATCTGTCCATCATAAAAGTGCATCTATCCATCATAAAAGTGCATCTGTCCATCATAAAAGTGCATCTATCCATCATAAAAATGCATCTGTCCATCATAAAAGTTAATCTTTTTTTTTAGAGCTTTTTTTAGAGCTTTTTTTTTTTTTTTTTTTTTTTTTTTTTTTTCGGATAGCTTCTGTCCATAATTTATTGCACTACCTTAATCCACTGCTATATTCCTCATTTTAGCCTAACATATCATTGTATACCTCTAACTGTAAAATTCTGTTTATAGTAATAGCCATCTGTATATTATATTATATTCATAGTACATATCCACCTGTAAATTCTGTTTATAGTAAAAGCCATCTGTATATTATTCACTGTACATATTCACCTGTAAATTCTGTTTATAGTAATAACCATCTCTCTATTTATAGATATATTTATATATACTCAGTACATATCCATGTCCTGCACTTATGCAAACGTTGTATATCCTGCACTTGCTGCTATTGCACTTCTGGTTAGACCTAAACTGCATTTCGTTGCCTTGTACTTGTACTTGTGTAATGACAATAAAGTTGAATCTAATCTAATCTAATCTAATCTATACATCATAAAAGTTCATCTATCCATCATAAAAGTGCATCTATCCATCATAAAAGTGCATCTATCCATCATAAAAGTGCATCCATTCATGCAGCACTAAAGTGTCCGAGCCATAAAGAGTGTGCATTAGTGATTTATGTGGCATACACTCTTAAACGTGGCGTAAGTTGATCAAGATTGTAAGTTGACACTGAATTAATCTGATGTGCTCATCCAATTAGACTTTAGTGTCAGAATGATGCAATTTCGATTGTAAAACCTGGAGCAAAACTGTACTTTAGTGTGTGCACAGCTCAAACCCTGGCACTGTTCCTCCAGTTTCAGCAGAATTATATATAAAGACGTGAGCAGATCCGGACTCAGCTTGTCTGTGGTGTGACGTTAGCGATGCGGTTTGGGAAACTTTCCTCCTTTAATTTGAGAGGGGGAATACATCAGCTTGAAAGCTGTAATATCCTTCATCTGCTGCCAGCGAACTCTCACACAGGAGAGAAATTACACACAGATGCTGCTCGGAGAAACGGGAAAAGAGCGATTTCTTCCCTTCTTTGACGTTTCTTACTCATTATTGATTATGTTTTGTCAATATGTGTTTTATCCTCTCCTCAGATCTATCGCTAAACCACCACTCACTATCTAAACACCACAGAGCAAATCTGAATTGATTACGCATTAGTGCCGATAGACAGGAGGAGGATCTGAGAAGCACATGCTCCTCCTGACAGATCCACTGGGAAAACATGGACATTAGCACTGGATCTTCCATCAAAACCCATTCAAGTGGAAACTAGAACTGATGTCAATAGCCTGTTTTCCACGGGCGGGTCAGGGCTAATATCCTGTAGCACGAGCCCAAACCATCGGGCCAGAAGCTCCACAGCTCTTCACTAAAACCTCCCATAACACACCTCTCTGGAACAACATCACACACACACACACACACACACACACACATCCATTCACCAACAAATGAAGATTTATCAGAAAACGAATCAGACAGAAATCACTGGAAACGAGCAAGATTGTAAAACCCACATGATAAAAGACTTATATAGTGATGACCGATTTCAAAAAACTGCATTATGAAGCTTCAAAGCGTTATGAATCAGTGAGTCGATTCAGCGCTTCAAAGCGTTATGAATCAGTGAGTCGATTCAGCGCTTCAAAGCGTTATGAATCAGTGAGTCGATTCAGCGGTTCAGAGCTTTAAGAATCAGTGAGTCGATTCAGCGGTTTGGAGCGTTATGAATCAGTGAGTCGATTCAGCGGTTCAGAGCGTTATGAATCAGCGAGTCGATTCAGCAGTTTGAAGCGTTATGAATCAGTGAGTCGATTCAGCGGTTTGAAGCGTTATGAATCAGTGAGTCGATTCAGCGGTTTGGAGCGTTATGAATCAGTGAGTCGACTCAGCGGTTCAGAGCGTTATGAATCAGTGAGTCGATTCAGCGGTTTGAAGCGTTATGAATCAGTGAGTCGATTCAGCGGTTTAGAGCGTTATGAATCAGTGAGTCGATTCAGCGGTTTAGAGCGTTATGAATCAGCGAGTCGATTCAGCGGTTTAGAGCGTTATGAATCAGCGAGTCGATTCAGCGGTTTAGAGCGTTATGAATCAGTGAGTCAATTCAGCGGTTTGGAGCATTATGAATCAGCGAGTCGATTCAGCGGTTTAGAGCGTTATGAATCAGTGAGTCAATTCAGCGGTTTAGAGCGTTATGAATCAGCGAGTCGATTCAGCGGTTTAGAGCGTTATGAATCAGCGAGTCGATTCAGCGGTTTAGAGCGTTATGAATCAGTGAGTCAATTCAGCGGTTTGGAGCATTATGAATCAGCGAGTCGATTCAGCGGTTTAGAGCGTTATGAATCAGCGAGTCGATTCAGCGGTTTAGAGCGTTATGAATCAGCGAGTCGATTCAGCGGTTTAGAGCGTTATGAATCAGCGAGTCGATTCAGCGGTTTAGAGCGTTATGAATCAGTGAGTCAATTCAGCGGTTTGGAGCGTTATGAATCAGTGAGTCGATTCAGCGGTTTAGAGCGTTATGAATCAGTGAGTCAATTCAGCGGTTTAGAGCGTTATGAATCAGCGAGTCGATTCAGCGGTTTAGAGCGTTATGAATCAGCGAGTCGATTCAGCGGTTTAGAGCGTTATGAACAGCGGTTTGGCCGGTTTATTTAACATGCATGAAATAATCAAGACATCACTAACAGGTTCAGTAGAATATAATGAATATAACGGCTAATATAATGTATATAACGGCTAATATAATGAATATAACGGCTAATATAGAGCTTCTATTGAGTGAAAGAGTTGATTTCTCTAGTGAATATGATTCTGTGGACTCTGAATGACTGCCTGAGGTAAATGTGATGCTAACGTTACATGACATTGTTTAGTTTACAGCAGTTATATTGACGTCTTTCCGCCGCTGAAACACTGATTTAGCGATTACAGCACATTTATTCATGACAGTAAGTTGTAATGTATCCTCAGCATACCTTCAGATGTTCATTCATGTTTATTCTTTAGTAAGAGATGATCGATCGCCTTCACAGATGATCGGCCGCTTGAGCTGTGATCAGTGATCAGTCACGCCACATAGAGCGTCAAAACGGCATTTATCGTTTGAATTTGGTGATAAAATGGACTGAATACTTAATGTTTGTGTGGGAACTCGGACTGAAGTGTGTTCCGCGCTTCAAACAAGTCGACTGTGAACTGTTAAAGATAGCACCCGGAAACCCCCAACCCCTCCCAAAACAAAAACTCTCCAGTTCTACGCGATTACGGTAAATGACCCAATTGACCAAGAAAACGGCGATTGTCGCCGAAAAGCGACACGTTTGCAGATGTGTTTAGATTGTCCCGATTGTCCCGCCGTTAAAGTGGATTCAGACACGCCCTCAGTGCACGTGCGCTCAGATCAGTGGAATAATCTTTAATTTAATTTATTAATTCAAATGTTTTGAACATTCATGGTTGTTTCCGTGATGGCAGAAGGAAGTGGGGAGTGATGTCACACTCAATGATCCAATATTCCCACACTTTCACTCTATTCTCTTCTGGGTCAAACCCATCGGATCCCAGTGGAGACACGCGGCCCCTAACCAGATCAGAGCAGTTTAACCCCAGTGTTCTTAATCCAGGCCCCCAAACGGGCCATAACGTCTGCGCCCCTCCTTCCCTCCCTCCAGCATCTGCACCACACACACACACACACACACACACACACACACACACACACACACACACACACACACACACACACACACACACACACACACACACTACAGAATTACAGGGCACTTGTTTGGGTGGGTCATTTATATGGGGATGTTCGTTTAACAACACAATGCTTCTCCCCCTTCAATAAATTCCAGAGCGCGACCCCTCCTTCACACACACTGGGGCCAACGGCTCCGGGAACGGGGCCGCACACACACACACACACACACACACACACACACACACACACACACACACACACACACACACACACACACACACACACACACACACACACACACACACACACACACACACAGCCTTCAGAGTTGTTTCAAGCGAGCTCTTGGTGAATTGCCTGGGACGTCCGCCTTTTGCAGGCCTTGTGTCGGCACCTTTTGGAGAAACAACAACAGGAGCCATCAGGGGCTCTTGAGTGGATGTGGCCCCCAGAGTCTAAACAAGTGATTGTAAAACAGAGAACTAAAGAACCCAACAGGCCCTCTAAACAAGAGCAATAACCCTTTACGACAGCTTTCAGTGACCCAGCCTCAGTGACCCAGTATCAGTGACCCAGCATCCAGCCTCAGTGACCCAGCATCCAGCCTCAGTGACCCAGCCTCAGTGACCCAGCCTCAGTGACCCAGCATCCAGCCTCAGTGACCCAGTATCAGTGACCCAGCCTAAGTGACCCAGCCTCAGTGACCCAGCATCAGTGACCCAGCATCCAGCCTCAGTGACCCAGTATCAGTGACCCAGCCTCAGTGACCCAGCCTCAGTGACCCAGCCTCAGTGACCCAGCATCAGTGACCCAGCATCAGTGATCCAGCCTCAGTGACCCAGCCTCAGTGACCCAGCCTCAGTGACCCAGCATCCAGCCTCAGTGACCCAGTATCAGTGACCCAGCCTCAGTGACCCAGCATCAGTGACCCAGCCTCAGTGACCCAGCAGCCTCAGTGATCCGGCAGCCTCAATGACCCAGCCTCAGTGACCCAGCATCAGTGATCCAGTATCAGTGACCCATCCTCAGTGACCCAGCATCCAGCCTCAGTGACCCAGTATCAGTGACCCAGCCTCAGTGACCCAGCATCAGTGACCCAGCCTCAGTGACCCAGCAGCCTCAGTGACCCAGCAGCCTCAGTGACCCAGCATCAGTGACCCAGCAGCCTCAGTGACCCAGCCTCAGTGACCCAGCCTCAGTGACCCAGCAGCCTCAGTGATCCAGCAGCCTCAGTGACCCAGACTCAGTGACCCAGCCTCAGTGACCCAGCATCCAGCCTCAGTGACCCAGCCTCAGTGACCCAGCAGCCTCAGTGATCCAGCAGCCTCAGTGACCCAGACTCAGTGACCCAGCCTCAGTGACCCAGCATCCAGCCTCAGTGACCCAGTATCAGTGACCCAGCCTCAGTGACCCAGCATCAGTGACCCAGCCTCAGTGACCCAGCAGCCTCAGTGATCCAGCAGCCTCAATGACCCAGCCTCAGTGACCCAGCATCAGTGATCCAGTATCAGTGACCCATCCTCAGTGACCCAGCATCCAGCCTCAGTGACCCAGTATCAGTGACCCAGCCTCAGTGACCCAGCATCAGTGACCCAGCCTCAGTGACCCAGCAGCCTCAGTGACCCAGCAGCCTCAGTGACCCAGCATCAGTGACCCAGCAGCCTCAGTGACCCAGCAGCCTCAGTGACCCAGCCTCAGTGACCCAGCCTCAGTGACCCAGCAGCCTCAGTGATCCAGCAGCCTCAGTGACCCAGCCTCAGTGACCCAGCCTCAGTGACCCAGCCTCAGTGACCCAGCCTCAGTGACCCAGCCTCAGTGACCCAGCATCAGTGACCGATCCTCAGTGACCGATCCTCAGTGACCCAGCCTCAGTGACCCAGTATCAGTGACCCTGCCTCAGTGACCCAGCATCAGTGACCCAGCAGCCTCAGTGACCCAGCATCAGTGACCCAGCATCAGTGACCCAGCAGCCTCAGTGACCCAGCAGCCTCAGTGACCCAGACTCAGTGACCCAGACTCAGTGACCCAGCCTCAGTGACCCAGCATCAGTGACCCAGCATCAGTGACCGATCCTTAGTGACCCAGCATCAGTGACCCAGCCTCAGTGACCCAGCCTCAGTGACCCAGTATCAGTGACCCTGCCTCAGTGACCCAGCCTCAGTGACCCAACAGCATCAGTGACCCAGCCTCAGTGACCCAACAGCATACGTGACCCAGCATCAGTGACCCAGCATCAGTGACCCAGGGGTGACCCAGGGGTTCAAATTTTTACTTGGCCAATGACAATATTTTCCGGCTTTCCATGTTTTCACTGTTATGCGGTAGGGGGCGCTATTGTGCATCTCCTGAACGAGTATAGAATCTCCTGATCAAAACACAGACAAAGAAGCAATGTGCGATATCATATGCAAGCAGCATTACCGGGGCCAAGCGTAAATAAGCCAATCAGACATGCCAACATGGCTGACAGTGTCAGATCAACTGCAACAATGAGCAATTAAAGGCATTTTAAGATGATTTTAGGCAAAAAGGCAGAAAAATGCATTGTAGTCTATGGGAATATCATGTTTTGTTCTATTATAGCGCCACCAAGAGGCACAATCCTACAATTTTTGTATGTGTCCTCGGAGTGAGCCCATACATGTGTGTGTCAATTTTGGTGAAAATATCTCATTTCGTTTTGGAGTTATAGACATTTATATGAAAAAACACGTAAAAAATTACTGACACCTGACTTTGATTGGATTTTACTGCCCCTTATTATCAATATTTTGACATTTGGGCATTAGCATATTGATATTGACCTATGTTTCTGAACTTCTGACGCTGGTTTCGTCTCGATTGGACTAGCGGTTTCAAAGATATCAGCAAACGTTTTTTAAGCGCTAAATTACAACGCTGCACAAACCATACACCGAAACCTGGCAAGTCTGGTATCGTTGGACTCGGCGAGGATTCAGGAGACAAAAAAAGTTACTCCCATGAAAATAAGTCAATCACACCCAAAGTTATAAGCATTTGAAAGAAAATATTCTCCACTAGGTGGCGCCATTTCGAAACTTCTCAGGCTCCTTCAAGGCATCGAGCTGATGACCCATACAGAGTTTCGTAACAATCCATTCATGTGTTCATAAAATACAGCATTTTAGCACATAATTCAAAATGGCCGACAGCCAAAATGGCCGATATGGTAAAATTGGATATCAGTCGACTAAAATAGACGAAACTAAGGAGACCACTTTTATGATTTTTTTATGACGGTTCAGAAATTATAAGTAAAAATAGCCATTTTTCGTATCTCCGGACCAGTAGGTGGCGCTGTGCTGAAACGCTGCATGTTGCCTCAGGTCATGCTTGTGATGACATGTACCAAGTTTGGTTTGAATACGATAAAGCGTTGCGGAGATATAGCCTTAAGTGTGTTTAAAATTTGTTTGTATGTTGTTTGCGAACGGTTTTGTCGCCATGGTCTGAAGATGATCTGGTTAAATCCGGAATGATCCGGAAAATTCAAAATGCCGGAAAAATTTTGTCTCTAGCCCTTAGGGTTCAAAAGTTATTAATATAAATATGAGTGAAATTTTGGACAGGTGGTGGCGCTAGAGGGATTGGTTTAGAGACTCCAAAATTGGTGTGGTTAATATTGGGCCAGTTCTCTATCAGTGTGCCAAATTTCATAACTTTCCCGCAAACGGTTCTATGGGCTGCCATAGACTTCACTGGCGGAATAATAATAATAAGAAGAAATCTAACGATTCCCCTTATAACGCGATCATCAACATTAAAAAGCATATAAATCAAACCTGCCTGATGTTATTGAATGAAATGTCGCCTTTATGCTCAAAATGTTGCTTTTTCATGAAACTTGCATGAAAAGTGTTGATTAAAAAAAGATTGTATGAATCTGGAATAAAACAGGGTCTGTTCTTTCTTCTGATATTTTGCATGTTTAGATATTCATACATGGTATTCGCTGGGCCATGAAACTTAAATGACCATAAATGCTGGCGTGATGGGCAATGCCATGTTTATGTTTCCGCTGAACATCATAAAGTTCCTCCGCCCGGCTCTCTCCCGCAGGATTACTGCAGAGCTGCTGTATGTTTGAGGCTCACCTCTGTAGTTGGGATGCACTCGGGGGGTGTAGCTGCCGAATTTGATGAGGATGGGGACGTTGTATCCCAGCCGGACCCACTCCACCACATGTAAGGGAAAGAGATTTGGAGTGGTTTCCCCTTCTGATGGAGGAGTCAGACTGCAGTCCAGCTCCGCAAAACCCCCGACCCTTCCCTGGACCGGTTCAGCGCTCAGAGAAGGACCTGTGGACACACACACACACACACACACACACACACACACACACACACACACACATCAGAGCTCGACACAACTCACACTCACCTGCTCGTCCAACTCACTCAGGCTGGACTGAACCGGTTTACTGCCATTTCAACTCACTCAGGCTGGACTGAACCGGTTTACTGCCATTTCAGCTCACTCAGGCTGGACTGAACCGGTTTACTGCCATTTCAGCTCACTCAGGTTGGACTGAACCGGTTTACTGCCATTTCAACTCCCTCAGGCTGGACTGAACCGGTTTACTGCCATTTCAACTCACTCAGGCTGGACTGAACCGGTTTACTGCCATTTCAACTCACTCAGGCTGGACTGAACTGGTTTACTGCCATATAAACTCACTCAGGCTTGACTGAACCGGTTTACTGCCATTTCAGCTCACTCAGGCTGGACTGAACCGGTTTACTGCCATTTCAACTCACTCAGGCTTGACTGAACCGGTTTACTGCCATTTCAGCTCACTCAGGCTGGACTGAACCGGTTTACTGCCATTTCAACTCACTCAGGCTGGACTGAACCGGTTTACTGCCATTTCAGCTCACTCAGGCTGGACTGAACCGGTTTACTGCCATTTCAGCTCACTCAGGCTGGACTGAACCGGTTTACTGCCATTTCAGCTCACTCAGGCTGGACTGAACTAGTTTACTTAATAGTTCGTCCAGATGGATTTTAGAATAATTTATGTTGGTTTGAAGTGGTTTTGAGATGGTCCAGACAAATTTTTTTCTGGTTTGGAGTTGGTCCAGATGGATTTCTGCTGGTTAGTGCTGGTCTAGACTGATTTACTCTGGTTTAGAGCTGGTCCAGATGGATTAATTTTGGTTTATAGTTCGTCCAGATGGATTTCTGCTGGTTAACGCTGGTCTAGAATAATTTATGTTGGTTAGATGTGGTTTTGAGATGGTCCAGACTAATTTTTTTCTGGTTTGGAGTTGGTCGAGATGGATTTCTGCTTGTTAGAGCTGGTCTAGACTGATTTACTTTGGTTAAGAGCTGGTCTAGACTGAATTACTCTGGTTTAGAGCTAGTCCAGACTAATTTGGTTCTGGTTTGGAGTTGGTCCAGATGGATTTCTGCTGGTTAATGCTGGTCTAGACTGATTTACTCTGGTTAAGAGCTGGTCTAGACTGATTTACTCTGGTTTAGAGCTGGTCCAGACTAATTTGATTTCTGCTGGTTAGTGCTGGTCTAGACTAAGTCATGCTGGTTAGCGGTAGATTTGAGTTTGTCCAAACTGGTTTTAGAGCTGGTCCAGATGTATTTCTGCTGGTTAGTGCTGGTCAGCAGTGGTTTTGGGCTGGTCAAGATGATAGTCAGCATAGTTTAGCTGGTGAAGCTGGTTATGTTGACCATTATATTTGCCTTTTCAGCAGGGAGAGAATAAAGCTCAAGCAAGGCACTTATTTTGAAGAGTAATGCAATTCAGAAACACAATTAAACATGTGACCTTCCAATGCGTTTTAGGATAAACTAATTTAGCTCTTCTTAAGATAGTCGGTAGAAACATCACAAGGAACAAACAACAAACACATCACATTTGTCTCCTGACATGTGTTTTCTGTTTGCGCTCACAGTGCACAGATCAAACCCACAGGGTGGAAAACACCAATGTGTGTCATCGGAGGCATTTACAGTATAAACTCAATGATAAAACCAGCAGTTCTGATGTCCTGGAGAACAGGAACAAGAGCCAAAAGGAGAATGTGAGATGGAAAATGAGAGCGTGACTGAGAAAAACAAGACACAAAAGAGAAATAGGAGGGAAACACACACTAAAGCGGGGCGAATGCAAATCCAGATTAAGGGGGATGGGGTGACGGGGAGATGACATGCATGTAAATTAACATACAGCATGTTAATATGAAGAACATCAGTGACACTTTCTCCCAGTGGGACAGACAAAAGAAAGCCTCTAAATCTATACAACGCAAAAAATAAAAAGGGCCTAAGAATATAAGCATTTTCTGAGATTCCCCCTGAGAGGAGTCTGTATTACCCCTTTTCCACCAAGGCAGTGCTAGAGCTAATTCAGAGCCAGAGCTAGTCCCAGTTCATAGTTGGTTCGACTGAGGAGCTTCTAAGAACCGGTTTGCTTTTCCACATGCTGAGAGCCACAACAGAGCCGGTCTTACGCCACTACGTCTGATCTTTCTCAGCAACGCTAGCGAGGCAGCGGCAGTGTTGCCAAGTCTGTGGTTATGCCGCTGGCTTTTTTTCATGTCCGCGGGTTGAAGCGACCCCAATTATGTGATATTTAGCCCCGGGAATGTGAATTTTAGTAGGCAAACATGCCAAAAAAACACATATTTTACTCCTAAATGTGATTTTTACCGGGGAAGCGCCCCTGGAACGCGATTGGGCTTGTTTTGAGTAGCAATCGGGTGGGTTTTGTTGGGAAAACCTGGCAACCCTGGGCAGCGGGAAACACACACACACCAGGCTTGTTCGAGATGCATCGGCGCTGCGCAGACCGATCCACGTATGATATATAAAAACGCATGAGTGAATCAAAAGCATAAGGAGGCGTGTGCTCTCGCTGGACTCGTTATCATACGGCGATTGGTCTGCACAGCACCGCTGCGAACAAGCCTTCCATCAACAATGCAAACGTTGCGTTACTATTGATTCTCATGGCTTTACGATCCTACATCGGCATCAAAACACAACGAAAACTCAGCGAATCCAACGCATTCCTGCAGTTCGCCGTAATTTGTATAGATGGAGATTACAAACGAGCAGCAGCTGTTAGCTCCATTAGCTGCTATTTCAAACATGGCGGATCTCAAGTGTGTGTTGGTCTTGTTGACTCCGCCCCCAGCGCCGGACGTAATCGGTTCTTACTTCTAGCCCAGCAATGTTTTGGTGCTACTTAAGAACCACTTTTCCTGGCTCGGAGCTGGGGCTTTGGGTGTGGAAACACAAGGAACCGATTTGAAACTAGGCTCTGGCTCCGATCTAGCTCTAGCTCTGCCTTGGTGGAAAAGGGGTTTTCGTAAACCCTCAAATTCACAAGATGCAAATGCATTTTTTTTGCACCCCAGTCGCCCTCCCTTATGCCAGAGCTGCTCCTCGTCTCGCCTGCGATTAGCGGTAATCTCTCAAAGATGAGGCTCTCTGAAAGAACCACAACCGCCCCGCCCTGCCCCTGTCCCAAGAGCCCCTGGGGCGCACACATGGCCAGCCACCCCTAAGACTCCCACACCCCGTGCCTTCAGAGAAGGGAAATCTAAATCCCAGATTGATCTAAATCCGGATTTGCAGATTTCATTTTTTTTACAGGGAGGATTTGATCTCTGTCCCCCCCAAATGTTTGGGGTGTTTGCTCTTAAACACCAGCTCAAACAGCACCAGAGCTCTCGAGGGCCCCGGGACAGGTTGTGTGCCAGAAGGAACACACAGGGTCGCCTGTTCATTAGCGAACGGGAATTAACGCCTCCACCAAACGGGTTCTGTGAGTAAACCGGCTGAACTAAACCCCTGGTGTGCTGTGATACTGTGGTCATGTCTACGATCACCAGCAGAGGAATCACGGGGAGAGAAAAAACAGACACAAAGTGACGGATAACAGACGGTGTGAATGGAGAAAACTTGACATTTTTCACTGTAAATTTAATCCTGAACATTGTATTGTGTCATAAAATTGGGTAGAAGACTACAATTATGGTGCTTTGTGTCATTTTGGAGCTTGGTTTTCATATTTACCCAGCAGGCACAGGATGTAGACTTTTGTAGAATTTTGGTTGAAAATGTAAATTGACGTTTGACGTTCATTTTCAACTAAAATATGACGTTTGTCTGACATTGGAGCTTGACGTCACACAAACCTTGGGTTTAGACATCAACTCAACGTTCATTTTCAACTAAAATATGACGTTTGTCTGACATTGGAGCTTGACGTCAAACAAACCTTGGGTTTAGACGTCAACTCGACGTTCATTTTCAACTAAAATATGACGTTTGTCTGACATTGGAGCTTGACGTCAAACAAACCTTGGGTTTAGACGTCAACTCGACGTTCATTTTCAACTAAAATATGACGTTTGTCTGACATTGGAGCTTGACGTCAAACAAACCTTGGGTTTAGACGTCAACTCGACGTTCATTTTCAACTAAAATATGACGTTTGTCTGATATTGGAGCTTGACGTCAAACAAACCTTGGGTTTAGACGTCAACTCGACGTTCATTTTCAACTAAAATATGACGTTTGTCTGACATTGGAGCTTGACGTCAACCAAACGTTGGGTTTAGACGTCAACTCGACGTTCATTTTCAACTAAAATATGACGTTTGTCTGACATTGGAGCTTGACGTCACACAAACGTTGGGTTTAGACGTCAACTCGACGTTCATTTTCAACTAAAATATGACGTTTGTCTGACATTGGAGCTTGACGTCAACCAAACCTTGGGTTTAGACATCAACTCGACGTTCATTTTCAACTAAAATATGACGTTTGTCTGACATTGGAGCTTGACGTCAACCAAACCTTGGGTTTAGACATCAACTCGACGTTCATTTTCAACTAAAATATGACGTTTGTCTGACATTGGAGCTTGACGTCAACCAAACCTTGGGTTTAGACATCAACTCGACGTTCATTTTCAACTAAAATATGACGTTTGTCTGACATTGGAGCTTGACGTCACACAAACGTTGGGTTTAGACGTCAACTCGACGTTCATTTTCAACTAAAATATGACGTCTGACTGACATTGGAGCTTGACGTCACACAAACGTTGGGTTTAGACGTCAACTCGACGTTCATTTTCAACTAAAATATGACGTTTGTCTGACATTGGAGCTTGACGTCAACCAAACGTTGGGTTTAGACGTCAACTCAACGTTCATTTTCAACTAAAATATGACGTTTGTCTGACATTGGAGCTTGACGTCACACAAACGTTGGGTTTAGACGTCAACTCGACGTTCATTTTCAACTAAAATATGACGTTTGTCTGACATTGGAGCTTGACGTCAAACAAACCTTGGGTTTAGACGTCAACTCGACGTTCATTTTCAACTAAAATATGACGTTTGTCTGACATTGGAGCTTGACGTCAAACAAACCTTGGGTTTAGACGTCAACTCGACGTTCATTTTCAACTAAAATATGACGTTTGTCTGACATTGGAGCTTGACGTCACACAAACGTTGGGTTTAGACGTCAACTCGACGTTCATTTTCAACTAAAATATGACGTTTGTCTGACATTGGAGCTTGACGTCAAACAAACCTTGGGTTTAGACGTCAACTCGACGTTCATTTTCAACTAAAATATGACGTTTGTCTGACATTGGAGCTTGACGTCAAACAAACCTTGGGTTTAGACGTCAACTCGACGTTCATTTTCAACTAAAATATGACGTTTGTCTGACATTGGAGCTTGACGTCAAACAAACCTTGGGTTTAGACGTCAACTCGACGTTCATTTTCAACTAAAATATGACGTTTGTCTGATATTGGAGCTTGACGTCAAACAAACCTTGGGTTTAGACGTCAACTCGACGTTCATTTTCAACTAAAATATGACGTTTGTCTGACATTGGAGCTTGACGTCAACCAAACGTTGGGTTTAGACGTCAACTCAACGTTCATTTTCAACTAAAATATGACGTTTGTCTGACATTGGAGCTTGACGTCACACAAACGTTGGGTTTAGACGTCAACTCGACGTTCATTTTCAACTAAAATATGACGTTTGTCTGACATTGGAGCTTGACGTCAACCAAACCTTGGGTTTAGACATCAACTCGACGTTCATTTTCAACTAAAATATGACGTTTGTCTGACATTGGAGCTTGACGTCAAACAAACCTTGGGTTTAGACGTTAACTCGACGTTCATTTTCAACTAAAATATGACGTTTGTCTGACATTGGAGCTTGACGTCAACCAAACCTTGGGTTTAGACGTCAACTCGACATTCATTTTCAACTAAAATATGACGTTTGTCTGACATTGGAGCTTGACGTCAACCAAACGTTGGGTTTAGACGTCAACTCGACGTTCATTTTCAACTAAAATATGACGTTTGTCTGACATTGGAGCTTGACGTCACACAAACGTTGGGTTTAGACGTCAACTCGACGTTCATTTTCAACTAAAATATGACGTTTGTCTGACATTGGAGCTTGACGTCAACCAAACCTTGGGTTTAGACATCAACTCGACGTTCATTTTCAACTAAAATATGACGTTTGTCTGACTTTGGAGCTTGACGTCACACAAACGTTGGGTTTAGACGTCAACTCGACGTTCATTTTCAACTAAAATATGACGTTTGTCTGACATTGGAGCTTGACATCAACCAAACCTTGGGTTTAGACATCAACTCGACGTTCATTTTCAACTAAAATATGACGTTTGTCTGACATTGGAGCTTGACGTCAACCAAACCTTGGGTTTAGACGTTAACTCGACGTTCATTTTCAACTAAAATATGACGTTTGTCTGACATTGGAGCTTGACGTCACACAAACGTTGGGTTTAGACGTCAACTCGACGTTCATTTTCAACTAAAATATGACGTTTGTCTGACATTGGAGCTTGACGTCAACCAAACCTTGGGTTTAGACATCAACTCGACGTTCATTTTCAACTAAAATATGACGTTTGTCTGACTTTGGAGCTTGACGTCACACAAACGTTGGGTTTAGACGTCAACTCGACGTTCATTTTCAACTAAAATATGACGTTTGTCTGACATTGGAGCTTGACGTCACACAAACGTTGGGTTTAGACGTCAACTCGACGTTCATTTTCAACTAAAATATGACGTTTGTCTGACTTTGGAGCTTGACGTCACACAAACGTTGGGTTTAGACGTCAACTCGACGTTCATTTTCAACTAAAATATGACGTTTGTCTGACATTGGAGCTTGACGTCAACCAAACGTTGGGTTTAGACGTCAACTCGACGTTCATTTTCAACTAAAATATGACGTTTGTCTGACTTTGGAGCTTGACGTCACACAAACGTTGGGTTTAGACGTCAACTCGACGTTCATTTTCAACTAAAATATGACGTTTGTCTGACATTGGAGCTTGACGTCAACCAAACCTTGGGTTTAGACATCAACTCGACGTTCATTTTCAACTAAAATATGACGTTTGTCTGACATTGGAGCTTGACGTCAACCAAACCTTGGGTTTAGACATCAACTCGACGTTCATTTTCAACTAAAATATGACGTTTGTCTGACATTGGAGCTTGACGTCACACAAACGTTGGGTTTAGACGTCAACTCGACGTTCATTTTCAACTAAAATATGACGTTTGTCTGACATTGGAGCTTGACGTCACAAACGTTGGGTTTAGACGTCAACTCGACGTTCATTTTCAACTAAAATATGACGTTTGTCTGACATTGGAGCTTGACGTCAACCAAACCTTGGGTTTAGACATCAACTCGACGTTCATTTTCAACTAAAATATGACGTTTGTCTGACATTGGAGCTTGACGTCAACCAAACCTTGGGTTTAGACATCAACTCGACGTTCATTTTCAACTAAAATATGACGTTTGTCTGACATTGGAGCTTGACGTCAACCAAACCTTGGGTTTAGACGTCAACTCGACGTTCATTTTCAACTAAAATATGACGTTTGTCTGACATTGGAGCTTGACGTCAACCAAACCTTGGGTTTAGACATCAACTCGACGTTCATTTTCAACTAAAATATGACGTTTGTCTGACATTGGAGCTTGACGTCAACCAAACCTTGGGTTTAGACATCAACTCGACGTTCATTTTCAACTAAAATATGACGTTTGTCTGACATTGGAGCTTGACGTCAAACAAACGTTGGGTTTAGACGTCAACTCGACGTTCATTTTCAACTAAAATATGACGTTTGTCTGACATTGGAGCTTGACGTCAACCAAACCTTGGGTTTAGACATCAACTCGACGTTCATTTTCAACTAAAATATGACGTTTGTCTGACATTGGAGCTTGACGTCACAAACGTTGGGTTTAGACGTCAACTCGACGTTCATTTTCAACTAAAATATGACGTTTGTCTGACATTGGAGCTTGACGTCAACCAAACCTTGGGTTTAGACATCAACTCGACGTTCATTTTCAACTAAAATATGACGTTTGTCTGACATTGGAGCTTGACGTCAACCAAACCTTGGGTTTAGACATCAACTCGACGTTCATTTTCAACTAAAATATGACGTTTGTCTGACATTGGAGCTTGACGTCACACAAACGTTGGGTTTAGACGTCAACTCGACGTTCATTTTCAACTAAAATATGACGTTTGTCTGACATTGGAGCTTGACGTCAAACAAACCTTGGGTTTAGACGTCAACTCGACGTTCATTTTCAACTAAAATATGACGTTTGTCTGACATTGGAGCTTGACGTCAAACAAACCTTGGGTTTAGACGTCAACTCGACGTTCATTTTCAACTAAAATATGACGTTTGTCTGACATTGGAGCTTGACGTCAAACAAACCTTGGGTTTAGACGTTAACTCGACGTTCATTTTCAACTAAAATATGACGTTTGTCTGACATTGGAGCTTGACGTCAAACAAACCTTGGGTTTAGACGTCAACTCGACATTCATTTTCAACTAAAATATGACGTTTGTCTGATATTGGAGCTTGACGTCAAACAAACCTTGGGTTTAGACGTCAACTCGACGTTCATTTTCAACTAAAATATGACGTTTGTCTGACATTGGAGCTTGACGTCAACCAAACGTTAGGTTTAGACGTCAACTCGACGTTCATTTTCAACTAAAATATGACGTTTGTCTGACATTGGAGCTTGACGTCAACCAAACGTTGGGTTTAGACATCAACTCGACGTTCATTTTCAACTAAAATATGACGTTTGTCTGACATTGGAGCTTGACGTCAACCAAACCTTGGGTTTAGACATCAACTCGACGTTCATTTTCAACTAAAATATGACGTTTGTCTGACATTGGAGCTTGACGTCACACAAACGTTGGGTTTAGACGTCAACTCGACGTTCATTTTCAACTAAAATATGACGTTTGTCTGACATTGGAGCTTGACGTCAACCAAACGTTGGGTTTAGACATCAACTCGACGTTCATTTTCAACTAAAATATGACGTTTGTCTGACATTGGAGCTTGACGTCAACCAAACCTTGGGTTTAGACATCAACTCGACGTTCATTTTCAACTAAAATATGACGTTTGTCTGACATTGGAGCTTGACGTCACACAAACGTTGGGTTTAGACGTCAACTCGACGTTCATTTTCAACTAAAATATGACGTCTGACTGACATTGGAGCTTGACGTCACACAAACGTTGGGTTTAGACGTCAACTCGACTTTCATTTTCAACTAAAATATGACGTTTGTCTGACATTGGAGCTTGACGTCAAACAAACGTTGGGTTTAGACGTCAACTCGACGTTCATTTTCAACTAAAATATGACGTTTGTCTGACATTGGAGCTTGACGTCAACCAAACCTTGGGTTTAGACATCAACTCGACGTTCATTTTCAACTAAAATATGACGTTTGTCTGACATTGGAGCTTGACGTCACAAACGTTGGGTTTAGACGTCAACTCGACGTTCATTTTCAACTAAAATATGACGTTTGTCTGACATTGGAGCTTGACGTCAACCAAACCTTGGGTTTAGACATCAACTCGACGTTCATTTTCAACTAAAATATGACGTTTGTCTGACATTGGAGCTTGACGTCAAACAAACCTTGGGTTTAGACGTTAACTCGACGTTCATTTTCAACTAAAATATGACGTTTGTCTGACATTGGAGCTTGACGTCACACAAACGTTGGGTTTAGACGTCAACTCGACGTTCATTTTCAACTAAAATATGACGTTTGTCTGACATTGGAGTTTGACGTCAACCAAACCTTGGGTTTAGACATCAACTCGACGTTCATTTTCAACTAAAATATGACGTTTGTCTGACATTGGAGCTTGACGTCAACCAAACCTTGGGTTTAGACATCAACTCGACGTTCATTTTCAACTAAAATATGACGTTTGTCTGACATTGGAGCTTGACGTCACACAAACGTTGGGTTTAGACGTCAACTCGACGTTCATTTTCAACTAAAATATGACGTCTGACTGACATTGGAGCTTGACGTCACACAAACGTTGGGTTTAGACGTCAACTCGACGTTCATTTTCAACTAAAATATGACGTTTGTCTGACATTGGAGCTTGACGTCAAACAAACCTTGGGTTTAGACGTCAACTCGACGTTCATTTTCAACTAAAATATGACGTTTGTCTGACATTGGAGCTTGACGTCAAACAAACCTTGGGTTTAGACGTCAACTCGACGTTCATTTTCAACTAAAATATGACGTTTGTCTGACATTGGAGCTTGACGTCACACAAACGTTGGGTTTAGACGTCAACTCGACGTTCATTTTCAACTAAAATATGACGTTTGTCTGACATTGGAGCTTGACGTCAACCAAACCTTGGGTTTAGACGTCAACTCGACGTTCATTTTCAACTAAAATATGACGTTTGTCTGACATTGGAGCTTGACGTCAAACAAACCTTGGGTTTAGACGTCAACTCGACGTTCATTTTCAACTAAAATATGATGTTTGTCTGACATTGGAGCTTGACGTCAAACAAACCTTGGGTTTAGACGTCAACTCGACGTTCATTTTCAACTAAAATATGACGTTTGTCTGATATTGGAGCTTGACGTCAAACAAACCTTGGGTTTAGACGTCAACTCGACGTTCATTTTCAACTAAAATATGACGTTTGTCTGACATTGGAGCTTGACGTCAACCAAACGTTGGGTTTAGACGTCAACTCGACGTTCATTTTCAACTAAAATATGACGTTTGTCTGACATTGGAGCTTGACGTCAACCAAACGTTGGGTTTAGACGTCAACTCGACGTTCATTTTCAACTAAAATATGACGTTTGTCTGACATTGGAGCTTGACGTCAACCAAACCTTGGGTTTAGACATCAACTCGACGTTCATTTTCAACTAAAATATGACGTTTGTCTGACATTGGAGCTTGACGTCAAACAAACCTTGGGTTTAGACGTTAACTCGACGTTCATTTTCAACTAAAATATGACGTTTGTCTGACATTGGAGCTTGACGTCAACCAAACGTTGGGTTTAGACGTCAACTCGACGTTCATTTTCAACTAAAATATGACGTTTGTCTGACATTGGAGCTTGACGTCAACCAAACGTTGGGTTTAGACGTCAACTCGACGTTCATTTTCAACTAAAATATGACGTTTGTCTGACATTGGAGCTTGACGTCACACAAACGTTGGGTTTAGACGTCAACTCGACGTTCATTTTCAACTAAAATATGACGTTTGTCTGACATTGGAGCTTGACGTCAACCAAACCTTGGGTTTAGACATCAACTCGACGTTCATTTTCAACTAAAATATGACGTTTGTCTGACATTGGAGCTTGACGTCACACAAACGTTGGGTTTAGACGTCAACTCGACGTTCATTTTCAACTAAAATATGACGTTTGTCTGACATTGGAGCTTGACGTCAACCAAACCTTGGGTTTAGACGTCAACTCGACGTTCATTTTCAACTAAAATATGACGTTTGTCTGACATTGGAGCTTGACGTCAACCAAACGTTGGGTTTAGACGTCAACTCGACGTTCATTTTCAACTAAAATATGACGTTTGTCTGACATTGGAGCTTGACGTCAACCAAACGTTGGGTTTAGACGTCAACTCGACGTTCATTTTCAACTAAAATATGACGTTTGTCTGACATTGGAGCTTGACGTCACACAAACGTTGGGTTTAGACGTCAACTCGACGTTCATTTTCAACTAAAATATGACGTTTGTCTGACATTGGAGCTTGACGTCAACCAAACCTTGGGTTTAGACATCAACTCGACGTTCATTTTCAACTAAAATATGACGTCTGACTGACATTGGAGCTTGACGTCAAACAAACGTTGGGTTTAGACGTCAACTCGACGTTCATTTTCAACTAAAATATGACGTTTGTCTGACATTGGAGCTTGACGTCACACAAACGTTGGGTTTAGACGTCAACTCGACGTTCAACCAAAATATGACGTCTGACTGACATTGGAGCTTGACGTCAAACAAACGTTGGGTTTAGACGTCAACTCGACGTTCATTTTCAACTAAAATATGACGTCTGACTGACATTGGAGCTTGACGTCAAACAAACGTTGGGTTTAGACGTCAACTCGACTTTCAACCAAAATATGACGTTTGTCTGACATTGGAGCTTGACGTCAAACAAACGTTGGGTTTAGACGTCAACTCGACGTTCATTTTCAAGCAAAATATGACGTCTGACTGACGTTGGAGCTTGACGTCAAACAAACGTTGGGTTTAGCACCAATATAATTGGCTTAAGTAAATACAGCGAAACGTTATTTTAGGAAATCGCAGGCAGATGTACTCACGCAGTATAAAGAGGGCGGCCGCGACGGTGACATTCAGAAGCCAGAGTTTCTTCTGTACCATGGTAAACTCTCACATACCATCACACACACCCCACCTGAAACACAAAGACACACACGGAAGTCAGTCCTGAGAACTCTCGGTCAGATCTCCATCCTGATAAGACAATGAGTGTTATGTTCTTTGCACAGATTATCATCACACACATCTCTGTAGTCAATCATTTTATCCCTTAAAACTCATCTTTGATTACCAAAAATGACATACTTAACATTTCTTCATGCCTTAAATAGCTTGAATGTACTCTACACCCTTGCTTCATTTAGTATATGCGACTCATGAATATGCAAATTATCCCCGCCTCCACTCACTCACAGCTCAGAAACCCACTCGCTGAACTTTACTGTAGCCTGACGTCATCATCTGGTGATGATGATCTGATTGGTCCAGCATAGTTGCTCCACAATGGATCAAGTCCTGACCCAACTTCCCCACCTCTGATGTTGTGGGCGGGGCTAAGCTTGGCTGGCGTCTAAGTATTACTGTAGGAAACGCTGCACAATGGTATCACTCTTTACAACAACAACAAAAAATGTGTTTGTACTTTTATTTACTTTTGTTTTATAACAAATATTCAATCAACTATCACAAACTCTGCCTCATTTGAAAGCTAAAACACTCCAGATTCATGTTCTGAAGTTGTTTTGTGATAAATACCCCAGAGAGGAAAGGGTTAAACAAAATGCTAAAACATGTAAACATGAACAGAATAACTGCAGATGGAGTGCAGATAATCGCTCAGATCAGATCAGACGAAGCCAAGAAACGACACACTCTTCACAACACATCCCACTTTATAATCCAAAACAATGACACAATAGAGAAAAAAACAGCTAATCCTCGTTTGTTTGCATGAGCGTTTTGAGTTGGAGTAATCAATCATTTCCATTTTCACTGAAATATGGATTCTAATCTGCATTCTGACGATCTGCAGTTTAGCCTCTTGCGCTGAATATGAGCCCTCCCTCGTCTCTCTCCTCCTATCACAGGCCTTCTGGGACTCATTAGCGCATTACAGGCCATATTATTGTAGAGTCTATGGTGTGAACACATGAATACACATATCTCAGTGTGCAATGGACTGATTGGACCTTGAAATTACAGGATGTATATATAGTAACAAACACATCAATTGGTTAAAGGGTTAGTTCACCCAAAAATGAAAATTCTGTCATTAATTCCTCACCCTCATGTGGTTGGACACCCGTCAGACCTCCGTTCATCTTCAGACACAAATGAAGATATTTTAGTGTAAAGCTGATGCTGAGAAAGGCTTCAGATAGGCCTCCATTGGCATTCAGTACATTTACACTCACAAGACCCATAAAAGGCACTTAAAACGTCGTTACAAAGTCCATCTCACCACAGTGACTCTACAATAATCTTACGACGCGACGACAATAGTTTTTGTGCGCAAAAAAAAAATCTAAATAACGCCTTTATCCAACTTGTTCTTGTCTTCCGTGTGTGTCTCCACGACGCATGCGTGAGAATATGAGCAGATCCGGCGTTCGGACACATGACCCAGAAGAGATTTGTTTACAAGCAGAGGAAGACGCGCGTATCTCAGCTGTTGAATTCTACATTGATCGTGCTTTAGGTCTCGGCGTAGTTCTCAAAATGGGGTTAAAGTGTGTATTTCATGGATTCCCGAACGCCGGATCTGCTCATATTCTCACGCATGCGTCGTGGAGACACACGGAAGACAAGAACAAGCTGGATAAAGGTGTTATTTAGATTTTTTTTGCGCACAAAAACTATTGTCGTCGCATCGTAAGATTATTGTAGAGTCACTGTGGTGAGATGGACTTTGTAACGACGTTTTTAGTGCCTTTTATGGGTCTTGTGAGTGTAAATGTACTGAATGCCAATGGAGGCCTATCTGAAGCCTTTCTCAGCATCAGCTTTACACTAAAATATCTTCATTTGTGTCTGAAGATGAACGGAGGTCTGACGGGTGTCCAACGACAGGAGGGTGAGGAATTAATGACAGAATTTTCATTTTTGGGTGAACTAACCCTTTAAGACATCAAGTAGGATGATACATATTTTTTTTTTCATAATCTGAGCTCAAAGATAGTAGTGTGCTTAATGGGTACTTGAGCGTAATGTGTACGTTTACCCTATATAATAGTTTTTGTATATAATGCATGTGCACCACACAGACTTTCCTCAGGCGTTTCAGATGCTGTGTGACGAGATCTGCCATCCCATAGCAAAGTCACGTCTTTTATGCGCATCGAGGAAGTTATTTGGTAAATGTATTTATTTATGATTTAATGCCATATCAGCAACAACGGCTATATTCATCGCAATCAGCAGTTGTTTACAATAATTTAACAATTTTGTCTTAAAAACAATCACTATATAAAATCAGGCATTTATAGTTATTTGGTAAATGTGTTTCCATCATAGTTTATGTACGTTTTCTTAACGGACAAAATGTTTATCCGACTCAATTGAGTGTATACATGTTGTGTTATGTAAATTTATGTACATTTGGGCAACTTTCTTTTTTTTAATGCGATATCCCAAAATGTGCATAAAAATAGGTGGATGGAAACATATCTAATGATGCTGAACATCGATTCTGATTTTTAAATGTTTTTGAAAAACGTCTCACCAAGGCTACATTATTTGATCAAAAATATTACAATTTAAAATAACCATTTTCTATGAGAATGTATTGTAAATATTGTGATGAAAGCTGAATTGATCATCATTCCTCCAGTCTTCAGTGTCACATGACCCTTCACTAATAATTCTCATATGAAGATCTGATGATCAACACAGTTATGATTATTATCAGAGTTGAAAACACTTTTCGGGATTCTTTGATGAATAATGCATTTAAAATAGAATCTTTTGTAACATTATAAATGTCTTTACTGTCACTTTTGAGCAATATAATGCTATATAATTCTCAATAAAAGTATTAATTTCTTTCACATGTTGAACAGTTGTGTATCACATAACACGTTGCGTGTGACCAATATCGGATTTTAATGATTTATTCTTAAATTATGACATTTATTCCCCCAATCCTGCGGTTTCATCCTCGCCACAGAGCACAAGTTCGTGACTTTAGTTGTGAAGTGTGAATCTTTTGGACGCACTGGAGACGGTGTGTGTGTGTTTCACTGCTTGCTCTCCTCTTTCACAACGAGGCCTTGTTCAACAGCAGGACGGTGAGAGACTCCATGCGGACACACACAAAGCCGGCCCTCATCTGGCTCCTCTTAAGACCGGTCTCAAGATCAGTTCATGCGGCCTGGACCCTGTTTGAGCCTTTTCTACAGGCAAACACACCACTGACTCCAGAACAGAGGCTTGGGACATGATCTTAGCCATGGGACTGGGACTTTTGGATCTGTGCTCTTGTGTTCGCATGACTTTAACAAAGCCGGTTCTTGCATGAACAAAGCATTTTTCAAACTGTTTATTTACAGTATGACTTATAGAATATCCTCCTGCATTTGTGGATCAGGAACACCTCACATTTGCTCATATCTTCACTGCAAAAAATGCTTTTCTTACTTAGTATTTTTGTCTTGTTTTCAGTCCAAATATCTAAAAATCTTACATTAAGAAGCATTTACTAGACAAGCAAACATTTTTGTCTTGTTTTGGGCAAAAATAACTAAATTAAGGGAGTTTTTGCTTAAAATAAGCAAAATAATCTGCCAACAGAAAACAAGATTATTTTGCTTACCCCATTGCCAGATTATTTTGCTTATTTCAAGCAAAAACTTCCTTAATTTTGAGTTATTTTCCCCCAAAACAAGACATAACTTTTGTGTGTCTAGTAAATGCTTCTTAATGTAAGATTTTTTAGATGTTTGGACTGAAAACAAGACAAAAATACTAAGTAAGAGAAGCATTTTTTGCAGTGTTGGGATTTGATAGAACTGGGATAGAAGAGAATGTTTTAACAGAAACACAATCTCAGTTCCACTTGTGAAAAGGATATTTTTCCAAGACACCAGAAGTATTTTCACACTCTTAAGTTTCCAGACGGAGGATATTGATGTGGAAACAGCATTAGTGTGTGGTTTATTTCATACCTGCGTTGTGGAAATCTGTCTGGACAAAAATGGAGATGAGAGATTTGAATTCCCCTCACGAAATTTGACATGTTTGCTTGAACCAGACACAATGTGTTCCTCGAAATCTCTTAAGAAACACACAACCAGCCATGCTTTCGCCATTGCGCATGCCTTCTTAAAATAGCCTCCAACTTCGGCTTTAATTAACTTAAAGTAATAAGCTGGTCTTAGTGGCTTTGAATGGTCGACGTGGGAGATTTCTCTGCTCTCAGGTGCTCAATCATACGAGTGGATGTTTGCCAGCGCTGTATTAAACCAGCCTCGGCTTTCATTTCCAGGCACTTAGCAAGGAAACCCCTCCACAACACTGAGAGAAGCACTGAGTGTGTGTAAGCCACAGGGTGTGTTTGCTCTCCGGGTCACTGATGTTCGAGACATTTCATGAAGGGTGTCTGTGCTTTCAGACTAAACGAGTCTTTGTAGATAAAGTCGTTAACCTCTTAACCTGCGCCCCTATTTTTGAGCATTTTCTGCAAAAACACACCCAAATAAAAATGTCTGCAGCTCTTAAACCCATACATGTGCTCTTATTTTAAACTACACACCTGAAATGTTGTATAATAGCTCAAAGTAGTGTAGGAACAGAGTAAAACAAGGTCAAATATACATGTGAGTGAATCACTGAGGGAAACATGGATGAGACTTTAACCCTCTGCTGCTCTTCGGCCATTTCTGACCGGAACATTTTCTGTTTTTAAATGTTAAAATCACAGCTTCATCAGAATGATATGAAACTTGGTGGCTTTTCTAGCGTTAGGTTTGTAAACACACAAAAAAATTGTCATGATTCGAGTATGCTAATTGGTCGTAAAAAAAAAAAGTAGCGTTCATTGTCTTCGGTCATAAATGAGCGACCATTGGAAATGAATGGGAAAATCGGCAAAAACACAAACATTCTCAGAATATTTGTGTGTACAATCTACAAATCAGCCACAATGCTGGAATAAAGTACACAGTGAAGGGGTGACACACTAAAACATCAAAAGTGTGATATTGACACACACACACACACACACACACACACACACACACACACACACACAAACCACATTTAGAATTTTTTTAAATCACAGCTTCATCAGAATGATATGAATCTTGGTGACTTTCTAGCATTAGATTAGAACACACAAAAATTGGGGTCATGATTTGAGCATGCTAAGGGGTCGTAAAAAAATACTCCCACTTGTGCTCTTCGGTCAAAAATGACACCATTGGAAATTAATGGGAAATCTGCAAAAACACAAATAAAAAATCTATATTTGTAACAAAAAAATATATATCTCAAACTTTATAATAAATAGTCTTTGAGATTTTTTAAATATATATTCAAATCCATCAACAACAAAAAAATCATTAAATGTGTTCAAAAGAGAACTAGTGAATCCTCAAGCCTCTCCATAGAGACCTCTAGTGGTTACACACATGGCTGCAGGATTTCTGAAATCATTCCAAAAGAGGGGTTAATCTGCCTTCAAAAAAATACTTTTTTGAAGGCCTAGTCTCTATTTTATACGGAGCCCCGCACATGACATGCAGTAAAAAACTAGTAGGCTAAATCATGCGCACAATTTACTATTTTGTTCCCTCGATTTATAAAGCGTGCGCACGTTTTACTCATTCGTTCCCTCGATTTGCTAAATCATGCGCATGATTTATAAATAGAGGGATCTAATTAGTAACTCATGCGCACGCTTTACTTTTTTTTCTTGCATGTCATGGGCGGGGCTCCGTAATTTTAACCTGAAATACTGCAATAATAATTTAAAAAAAAGTTTTTTATTTATTTATAATTTTCAATGGCAAAAATAGACCATAATTATTGCATAATTATAAAAAAAAATACCATCAAATCATCTCAAAATACAAAATTAAAAAGAAAAAATATTATTGAAGAAAAAAAAATTGCATTGGTTTTACTGGGGTGGAGGAAGTTGAATTTTTAGGTGTCCGGTCACTTATGAGCGGGAAGACGACCAATGCGACCCCTAAACCAAGAGCACCAGAGGGATAATGTTAAAGGGATAGTTCACCCAAAAACGAAATGATGTGTATCTGCTCACCCCCAGGGCATCAGAGATGTAGGTGTGTTTGTTTCTTCAGTCGAACACAGATGAAGATGTGTAACTCCAGCCGCTGCAGTGTGATAGTCGAATAATGATGTCAATGGGGATATTTTAGAGTATGAAAGCAATGAGAGTAAAAACACACAGACATACGAATCCTTATTAAACCTGCGGCTCGTGGCGACACACTGATGTCTGAAGACACCAAACCATCGCTTTCTGAGAGAAACCCAACAGTATTTATGTTATTTTTTTACCTCTTATCAGACGAATTTCATCTAGTATATCCAGCGCCATAACTTCCGGGGAATAAGGTCAAAATACTGGCGCGATCATAGATATATATATACATAGATTCCTCATTCGACCGATCCGTGCAGGCACTAATGAGGAATCTATGTATATATCTATGATCACGCCGGTATTTTGACCTTATTCGCCGGAAGTGATGGCAAATAAGGAAATACAGTTTTAAATATGGATATTTTTCTTACACAAACGCGTGGATTCGCTTCAGAAGGCCTTTATTAACACCCCAGAGCCGTGTGGAGCAGTTATATGACGGACAGATGCACTTTTTATGGACTTCAAAAACAGAGCAACTATTACTGCTATTATAATGCTTGGATTAGCCAGAACATTTTTAATATAACTCAGATTTTATTCATCTGAAAGAAGAATGTCATACACACCTGATGACTTGAGGGAGAGGAAATCATGGGCTCATTTTCACTTTTGGGTGAACTATCCCTTTAAAGGCCTGAGAATAACCTGAATATAAAACTGAATGTCTGATCATGTTTTGATTCGTATGTGAGGATGATCCGCTCAAATGGAGCTTCTGTGAGCGTTAATGTCATTTATTTATGGCCCTTTATTTCAGAACATTTGTATTTTTTCATTCAAATAAATCTGCAATAAACTGCTGATTATAATATACAGTTCCAGAAAAACTAAAGCAAGCGACAATCCACCTGTCACTCAAAGTGGCCACGCCCTTAATTATGCAGAACTTTAAAGGCTTTATATAATGTAAATGAATGAGTTATAAAATCATTCCCCCCTCACAGTCGTCATTATTAGCCGTAGAGCCCAAAAGCACAGTTTGTCTCAGACTGTAAACATGTGTTCTTCTGCTGTAAAGTTGGCCATTTTAACATGAGCTCAATGAGATTCTGCTCCTCTAGTGGCCAGACCATGAACTGCAGTTTAAGGCCCTTCAGTATCGGCTGAGGGAGAAACTGCGGCTGTCTGGCGGCCATTTTGAAAGCTGTCTGAAAACTTTCACCAAAAGAGTAGCCCCTTAAATGTGCATTTTTAGATGTTTAACCCTTTATTTTCGATACGTATAACTTCTCACTGCAAAATTAAGAGATTAATGTGTAGACTTTATAACCTGGATGTGGGAAATAATTAGGTCTAGGTACCCTTCACTCCCTTAATAAAGCTAGGAAGAGCCAAGACATTTTTTAATATAACTGAGGATGTCTTGAGGGCGAGTAAATCATGGGGTAGTTTTAATGTTGGGGTGAACTATCCCTTTAAGCCTTCTGTGATTTATTAAAGACATCCAGCACAAACAGGAAGATGCTCACACGCACTGCCGTTTTCAAACCCAATGACCTTCCCTCCAAACAAGCCTTTACAACATCTTCAAGAGGAGGAGTACCTGAAACAGATGTCCTGGGGCAAGATGGGACACGCTCTTCAACCGTCTGATCTTTGGTCTTGAGTGGCGAGGCTGCTCAGGAAAGTCTCCGGCAAACCATCCAAAGCCAAAACAACCATCGCCAATGTTTCATGATAAACTAGTTCAGACTGAACCATCTGTTTCTGACCGAGTGTGTCCATTAACACACACCTGATGATTCACTCGCGGCCTGTCATGTCTTCAGTTCACTTCAGAGTAACAGTGTGTGTGTGTGTGTGCTAAACGCACTAAAGCGTCTGCTGGGCCACTTGCCATGATGATCGCATTAGGAGCGATGTGTTGAGTTATCCTCAGCACCGGTTCTGGACACGTTTCGGAGTATTAAAAGGTGAACTGTGATCATAAAAAAGAAGTTTGAACCAACTTGATCAGGGATTCAAAGTCAAATGTGAGGATAACACCTGTTCAGTGTTTACCGTCCAAACAAACGCATTAAACACACACGTCATACACCTACAGCTTTAGCTCACACACACACACACACACACACACACACACACACACACACACACACACACACACACACACACACACACACACACACACACACACACACACACACACACACACACACACACACACACACACACACACACACACACACACACATACACACATACACACACACACACACACACACACACATACACACATACACACACACACACACACACACACACACACACAACCACTAAACCTAAACCTACCCAACACACACACACACACACTAAACCTAAACCTACCCAACACACACACACACACACACACACACACACAACACCACTAAACCTAAACCTACCCAACACACACACACACTACCACTAAACCTAAACCTACCCAACACACACACACACACACACACTACCACTAAACCTAAACCTACCCAACACACACACTACCACTAAACCTAAACCTACCCAACACACACACACACACACACACACACACACACAACCTAAACCTACCCAACAAACACACACACACACACACACACACACACACACACACACACACACACACACACACACACACACACAACCTAAACCTACCCAACACACACACACACACACACACACACACACGCACTACCACTAAACCTAAACCTACCCAACACACATACACACACACACACTAAACCTACCCAACACACACACACACACACACACACACACACACACACACACGCACACACACACACACACACGCTTCAGCTTCACACTGATGACAGGACAGGAGTTTAAAGAGAAGATAAAGTCAGTTTTTGATTGATTCATTTCTGTTGTAGAAACTGACTTCAAAATGTAAAAAAAAAAATGTGCACAAAATGAAAACAATGTAAATATTATTATTACAAGTGTGAATAACAAAAAAAGCGCATTAAAAAATAACAAGCATGATTTCCATCTCTTAAATGTTTTGCTCATAATTTAGACTTTTTAAAATCTAATTTCAGCTTTTTATCTCATAATTAGGACTTTTATTCATAATTTAGATTAACTCATAATTTTGACTTTAAAATTGTCATTTTGCCAAAATTTGTCATTTTTATCTTTTAAAACTTTTAAAATCATATTTTCAACATTTTATCTTATAATTAATAATAATAATAAATAATACATTTTATTTGTAACGCACTTTACATAATTATTTTCGTATTTTTGACTTTTTATCTAATAATGAGGACTTTTAAAATCATATTTTTGACTTTTTGTCTAATAATATGAACTTTTAAAATCATATTTTTGACTTTTCATCTAATAATAACTTTTAAAATCATATTTTTGACTTTTTATCTAATAATGAGGACTTTTAAAATCATATTTTTGACTTTATATCTAATAATGAGGACTTTTAAAATCATATTTTTGACTTTTTGTCTAATAATGAGGACTTTTAAAATCATATTTTCAACATTATCTCTTAATTATGACTATGATAATTGAAATGAGCTGATCAGTGATATAGTTGAATATTTAGTGTCCCCGACTAATAAATAACTAAAAGAAATATGTGATTATATTAGCCACTCTTCTCTCAATTGAACACATTTTAAAATGATCACTTTATGCACAAAAACTCATTACAACCATTGTTAAAATAAATACATGAATAAATATAATAAAAAAATTATAAACAATTTAAATACATTTAAAAAGTACTAAAAATACATCTAAAATTATAATAAACTATTCGATTATAAACTATTATAAAATATTTTTTTATATACAAATACAAAAATAATTAAAAAAAGTTGCAATAGTATATACAAAAATTATTACAAAAATATAATAAATATGAGAAATGTGCACTCTCAACTTGTCAAACCGCAAATTAAAAACTTTTTCTGAAAGTTTTTGCATGTTCAATATAGCAAATTAAATCTAATAATTTAAAATAAATACAAAATATACATAATACTAAAATAACTGATTATGTTTCATAACTTTTACAAAAATATGAGTAATATGTATTTTCGACTAGCAAAAGCCGTTCACTTGTGGAGCTTATAAGTGCATATGATGTGTGTGAAGGCAGCTGATGTGTGTCTGGCAGAGGAAGGGAAAGCGCTGGACTTCAGCTCTGGACCAGTCTGATTAGCAGCTGTATTACGCTACAGCTAATCCTGGATGATCCGGCCAAAGCTCAGGCCAAGCAGGAGAGGAAGGACAGTGAGCCAACACTCTTCCTGTGGCATTACGCTGGCCTTTCTAGGGGTGGGGGTGTAATAACAGTGGAGATATCACGATAAGCTGTGCCATTGCTTTTAAAGGCGTCCTATAATGTCCTATAACTCACAAATGAACGTGAGGCTATATCACCACAGCGCTTCATCGTATTCTGACCAAACTTGGTGTGTGTTATGCCAACCATGACCTGAGGCGACCTGCAGCATTTCGGCGATACAAAAAAATTGGCTATTTTTGCTTATAACTTCTGAACGCTCTTCAGTTTCGGGGCATCACGCCGAGTCATACGATGCACAATTTTCCCATATCAGCCATTTTGGGCGTCAGCCATTTTGAATTTGATCAAAAAATTCTATATTTTACAAACGCAATAGCGTATCGTTACGAAACTCGTATGCGTCTTCCGCACCTAGTGGTCAAAAGTTGTAACGTATTCGTATTCGTATATCGTATTCTGACCAAACTTGGTGTGTGTTATGCCAACCATGACCTCAGGCGACCTGCAGAGTTTCAGCGCAGTGCCACCTAGTGGTCCGGAGATACAAAAATTTGTTGTTTTTGCTTATAACTTGTGAACGATTCGGCCAAAAATCTCTTTAGATTCTGGCCATCACACTGAATCATACGATGCACAATTTTCCCATATCAGCCATTTTGGGCGTCAGCCATTTTGAATTTTGTCAAAAAATGCTATATTTTACAAATGCATTAGCGTATCGTTACGAAACTAGGTATGCGTCTTCCGGACATTGCGGTCAAAAGTTATAACAATTTACAAAAATGCTAATAACTTTTGATTTAATTAGCCGATTTGTAATGAAACTGATCATAATATATTCCTTGACTCATGACGAGAACAGAGATTCCAATGTTGCCATATTTGGCAAACCTTCCCGTCCTCCATCTTGTTATTTGTTAAAAACCTACTTTTTCAAACTCGTCCTAGACCGTTTGTCCGATTTTGACCAAAACCCAATCGTATCATCTTCAGACCGTGCCGACAAAGAGTTAAGGAACTCAAGTCGATTGGTCAATCCGTTCTCGAATAACCTGCGAACAAAATCAATATGGTGCTCGCAAAAATGAACGTGAGGCTATATCACCGCAACGCTTTATCGTATTCTGACCAAACTTGGTGTGTGTTATGCCAACCATGACCTCAGGCAATCTACAGAGTTTCGGCGCAGTGCCACCTAGTGGTCCGGAGATACAAAAAATTGGCTATTTTTGCTTATAACTTCTGAACGCTCTTTAGTTTCGGGGCATCACGCCGAGTCATACGATGCACACTTTTCCCATATCAGCCATTTTGGGCGTCAGCCATTTTGAATTTTGTCAAAAAATGCGATATTTTACAAACGCATTAGCGTATCGTTACGAAACTCGTATGCGTCTTCCGCACCTTGTGGTCAAAAGTTGTAACAAAATTTACAAAAATGCTAATAACTTTTGATTTAATTAGCCTATTGTAATGAAACTGGTCATAATATATTCCTTGACTCATGACGAGAACAGAGATTCCAATGTTGCCATATTTGGCAAACCTTCCCATCCTCCATCTTGTTATTTGTTAAAAACCTACTTTTTCAAACTCATCCTAGACCGTTTGTTCGATTTTCACCAAAACCGAATCGCATCATCTTCAGACCGTGCCGACAAAGAGTTAAGGAACTCAAGTCGATTGGTCAATCCGTTCTCGAATAACCTGCGAACAAACTCAACGTAGTGCTCGCAAAAATGAACGTGAGGCTATATCACCGCAGCGTTTTATCGTATTCTGACCAAACTTGGTGTGTGTTATGTCAACCATGACCTCAGGCGATCTACAGAGTTTCGGCACAGTGCCACCTAGTGGTCCGGAGATACAAAAAATGGGCTATTTTTGCTTATAACTTCTGAATGATTTGGCCAAAAATCTCTTTAGATTCTGGGCATCACACTGAATCATACGATGCACAATTTTCGCATATCAGCAATTTTGGGCGTCAGCCATTTTTAATTTTGTCAAAAAATGCTATATTTTACAAACGCATTCGCGTATTGTTACAAAATTCGTTACGCTTCTTCCGGACCTTGTGGTCAAAAGTTATAACAATTTACCAAAATGCTAATTACTTTTGATTAAATTAGCCTATTGTAACAAAACTGGTCATAATAAATTCCTTGACTCATGACGAGAACAGAGATTCCAATTTTGCCATATTTGGCAAACCTTCCCGTCCTCCATCTTGTTATTTGTTAAAAACCTACATTTTCAAACTCGTCCTAGACCGCTTGTCCGATTTTGACCAAAATTGAATCGTATCATATTCAGACCGTGCCGACAAAGATTTATAGTTATGGATTTTGCGTCGATAGACGAAACCGTTTTCGTATACCGTAGCGACGAAAATGAGGCATGATGCCAAAATGACTCTTGAGGCTGTATCTCTGCAATACTTTGACATAATGACACCAAACTTTGTGTGTGTCATTGTCACCTCTCTCTGAACACACAACATCAATTTCGTAACTGCGCCACCTATTGGTCAAAAGTGATAAACCATTAAATCATTATTATTAGTGACTATATATAATTATTAGGGATGCCACAATTCTCAATATAATATTGAACCGTTCGGTACGGCACTCACGGTTCAATACGCGCTTGTGAATTGCGTTTTTTTTCGGTTTCACATTGAATTAATTATTTTTCTACAAATTCTATCATTTGCCTCCATCCCAATACTGAACAACACGACATACATTCACATCACAGGTTAGTGTTAGAGTTATACTCACTGAACACTAGAGTTATTCACAATCACCAAGGTTCATTATTTGCATGCGTTTTAAAGCCTTGCCGGTTAAACATTTCATTCACGTGCTTATGCGGTTTTAACATGAGCTTTTCCGAGCGCGCGCACTAAACGCCTGTCAAACACACGATTACTGGACTAATCGTCTTACTGCGCTAATACTGTCAAATACACACAAGGTTTACATAAACACAGTCAGTTATGTCTAAAGTGAAAGTAAAATCGGCGTGTGTCTGTATATTAGATGCACGCAGGTCTTTAATTGACAGCGGCGCAGCCTATAGTGAACACGCTGTCCTTAAAGGGACAGTTCACCTCTAAAATGATGTCATTATTTACTCTAATGATGTTCCAAACCTGTATTCATTTCTCGATGACAGAATTTTAATTTTTGAGTGAAATATCCCTTTAATGTTAATACAACAACAAAAGACAAAGAGAAAATCACTCACTGCTCTTAACTGAAAAACTTTAATACAGTAGCTTTAATAAGAATCAGTGTATATTTTATAGTGAAGCCTATGTAGTGTTTTAGTTTTACATTCATTCATTCAATTTCATACTTAAATGCTGCTGTACAGCTCTGAGCTGCCAGTGTAAATCTTTATATATATTTAATATATATTATCCAATACACTAGGAATGTGTACAAGGGTTTTTTAAGTAAAGATTTAAGTTTAAGTAAGGTTTTTCGATTCTTTTAAAGAATAAAGAAAGAGTATTGCAATAAAAAAATAGTCTTTTTTCTCTTTAACCTCTTGCTGTTCCTGTCGCTTAAGAATAGAATAACAAAAACTGTGTGACAAGCCATCAGAACCGAACCGAAAACCGTGGTTAAAAACCGAGGTATGTATTGAACCGTGGACTAACTGTATTGTTGCATCCCTAATAATTACACAGCTATTTTACCTAAAATGATCTTAATAGGTGTTTAATGGCTCATTGTTGCAGTTAGTCTGACTCTCGGCCATGTTGGCGTCTATTTTTTCTTTTATTTCAGCTTCACTTTAACGAATGAAAATGATTTTAAATAGTTAAAGTTTTAATTAACAATAGCAACCACACACAAAACATGCATCAAACAAAAATCACTATGAAATTCATTAAAAATCTATTTTTTATTGAGTTACCCTCAATGCTGTTACTTCCTTCAGGCTACAATATCATAATATAGTGAAACATCCATTTTGCACCTGGAAAAGCGCCAACTTCCTGTCTAGGTAATCAGGTGAATGGTTAATAAGGGCTCATTAGATCTTATTCTCATATTAAGAGCCGTCGGGGGACAGTTATTGTCCCGTCCTGCTGTGGAGACGCTCATATACCTCAGCAGAAGTGTGTTTGCTAACAGAACCCAGACTGAACCGTGATGATGTGGACATGTGCAGACCAGCCCGTGGCAGTGAAGCACAACATCTGGGATTGCAGGAAATCCTAAAAAGCATCTTGGCATGTATCAGGTGCACGAGAAGTCAGGAAATATACCGATAACATGACACGTCTATTAAACACACTGCCAAATACAGCTCGAGAGGGTTTGACTTCAGCAACGCAATGAAACCTCCACCACCTCCACCACCCAGGAAGATCAGTGAGGAAAAGCCCAAACCCGGTCTTGTGACATTCCCATGCATGACCAAAGCATGATCTCAGTATTACCACACAATACTTCCATTAATGAACATAATCTCCTTCCAAGCTATTCTTTTGCTTTTAATTCTAAAAGGTTGTAATCTGGGTTTGGTGCTAAAAGAAAAGTTGATGAAGGGTCAATTATAGCATGCATTATAAACACTACTGACGAAAATTAGGTAAATTAAATTAAATCTAGAGCCCTATGAAATCCGTTTAATTAGTTTTAAATGTACTTTTTGGGACTAAATTAAATAAAATTCAAACAAAAATCATATCTAATTAATTGAAATCATGAAGGAGATCTTATTTTATAAGATAAAATGTTGAAAATATGATTTTAAAAGTCCTCATTATTAGATAAAGTCACAAATATGACATGCTAAGTCATAATTAAGAGATAAAATGTTGAAAATATGATTTTAAAAGTCCTCATTATTAGATAAAGTCACAAATATGACATGCTAAGTCATAATTAAAAAATAAAACGTTGAAAATATGATTTTAAAAGTCCTCATTATTAGATAAAGTCACAAATATGACATGCTAAGTCATAATTAAGAGATAAAATGTTGAAAATATGATTTTAAAAGTCCTCATTATTAGATAAAGGTCACAAATATGACATGCTAAGTCATAATTAAAAAATAAAACGTTGAAAATATGATTTTAAAAGTCCTCATTATTAGATAAAGTCACAAATATGACATGCTAAGTCATAATTAAGAGATAAAATGTTGAAAATATGATTTTAAAAGTCCTCATTATTAGATAAAAAGCTGAAATTAGATTTTAAAAAGTCTAAATTTTTAGCAAAACACACACCAAGAAATTTAAGAGATGAAATCATGCTTGCTATTTTTTTCATTCACACTAATAATACAAAACATTTACATTATTGTTTTCATGTTGTGCAATATATATTTTTTTACATTTTTAAATCAGTTTTTACAACAGAAATGAATCAAAAACTGACTTTATCTTTTGATCTAAAACTAAACTCATGTCCTGTCATCAGTGTGAAGCTGAAGCATCGGTGTGTGTATGTGTGTGTGTGTGTGTGTGTGTGTGTCTGTGTCTGTGTGTGTGTGTGTGTGTGTGTGTGTGTGTCTGTGTCTGTGTCTGTGTCTGTGTCTGTGTCTGTGTCTGTGTCTGTGTCTGTGTCTGTGTCTGTGTCTGTGTCTGTGTCTGTGTGTGTGTCTGTGTGTGTGTGTGTCTGTGTCTGTGTCTGGGATAAAGAAATAAACAGCCCTCTGGGAAAAATGGTTCCAGAATCACAAGCATAGATTATTGTGTGCATGACAGACAGAAAGAGCCCAATAAAGGAGTCACGATAACCGGATGACCTTTGCTCTTCTAGCAGCTGTGTGTGTGTGTGTGTGTGTGTGTGTGTGTGTGTGTGTGTGTGTATCAAACACTGTGTGATGTGGGTCAATCACATCTGCTTTAACACCGCAGGAGAACATGAGCAGAAGTCAGTCAGTTAATCTGATGCTGACCAGTCGCTGTAGTCCAGGCTAAGCTCCTCATCTTGACATGGTCAGAAATGACCCAATGACCAGAGAATCCCACAAACTAATCCAAGCAAGACCGGTTAAACAGCTTTAGCTTCCGCAAGCATGTGTTTGGCAAACAGTGACAGCAAAGACATTATATTCACACAGCTCAATCTCTTCTCTTCTGACATCTGATAAAGATCAGATATTCACACAGCACACTATAACCTAAAGGCCATTCTCAGATACCTGCAGGGGTCAAATCATACAGGTCATGTGATTCTAATAAATCTGACCAGCTCTCAGTGTGAAGTCTCTCCAGCACATCTCACACACTCTCAGGGAGAGACCCTTCACGATCTCAGCCATGTGTGTGTGTTCCTACAGGAGTGTTTAAGACCAGCTACACACTCCATCCATCAACAATATCGAAATATCATAATCACTGCAATAATCATCCAATCAGAGACTCTCACGCATTTGCCTATTCAAATTCACACACACAATATATACATAAAATAAAAAATATACATAGATTTATATGTTAAAATTAGTTAATTAAATCTCTAAATTAAAGTATATAGAAGAATCCAAAACCAAAAGGTTAATAAATAAATATTTTTAAAATATTAAGATAAAAAATGTATTTAAAAAAAGTTAATTAAATCTCTAAATTAAAGTTATATATATATATAAGAATCTTGTAAACTATTACAATAATACATAATATATTATATAACTCACAATTGATTTTATCTATAAAATCTCAAAAAAATTATTTAAAAAAAAAGTTAATTACAATGTTTTCAATCTCTAAATTAAAGTTTATAATATATATATATATACACACACACACACACACACACACACACACACACACACACACACACACACACGTAAAATATATAGAAGAATGCAAAACCAAGAGTTTAATAATAAATAAATATATATTTTAAGATATTTTATAAACCTCTAAAAAAGTATTTAAAGAAAGTGCATAAAAATGTGTTTAGTTAATTAAATCTCTAAATTAAAGTGTGATATATATATATATATATATATAAGATTTAGAAACCAAGAGTTTAATAATAAATAAATAAATATTTTTTTAAGATATTACAATAATATATTTTTAAATACATATTATATACCTCACTATATATATATATATATGTTTAAAAAAAAAAATTAAAATCTCTAAATAATTAAATAATTAAATCTCTAAATTAAAGTATATATATATATATATATACACAGTGAGGAAAATAAGTATTTGCACACGCTGCTATTTTGCAAGTTCTCCCACTTGGAAATCATGGAGGGTCTGAAATTGTCATCGTAGGGTCATGTCCACTGTGAGAGACATAATCTAAAAAAAAATATCCAGAAATCACAATGTATGATTTTTTAACTATTTAATTGTATGATACAGCTGCAAATAAGTATTTGAACACCTGTCTATCAGCTAGAATTCTGACCCTCAAAGACCTGTTAGTCTGCCTTTAAAATGTCCACCTCCACTCCATTTATTATCCTAAATTAGATGCACCTGTTTGAGGTGGTTATCTGCATAAAGACACCTGTCCACCCCATACAATCAGTAAGACTCAAACTACTAACATGGCCAAGACCAAAGAGATGTCCAAACACACTAGAGACAAAATTCACAACCTCCACAAGGCTGGAAAGGGCTACGGGGAAATTGCCAAGCAGCTTGATGAAAAAAGGTCCACTGTTGGAGCAATCATTAGAAAATGAAAGAAGCTAAACATGACTGTCAATCTCTCTCGGACTGGGGCTCCATGCAAGATCTCACCTCGTGGGGTCTCAATGATCCTAAGAAAGGGGAGAAATCAGCCCAGAACTACACGGGAGGAGCTGCTCAATGACCTGAAAAGAGCTGGGACCACCGTTTCCAAGGTTACTGTTGGTAATACATTAATGAAATCATGCATGGCACGGAAGGTTCCCCTGCTTAAACCAGCACATGTCCAGGCCCGTCTTAAGTTTGCCAATGACCATTTGGATGATCCAGAGGAGTCATGGGAGAAAGTAATGTGGTCAGATGAGAACAAAATAGAACTTTTTGGTCATAATTCCACTAAACGTGTTTGGAGGAAGAAGAATGATGAGTACCATCCCAAGACCACCATCCCTACTGTGAAGCATGGGGGTGGCAGCATCATGCTGTGGGGGTGTTTTTCTGCACATGGGACAGGGCGACTGCACTGTATTAAGGAGAGGATGACCAGGGCCATGTATTGCCAGATTTTGGGGAACAACCTCCTTCCCCCAGTGAGAGCATTGAAGATGGGTCGAGGTTGGGTCTTCCAACATGACAATGACCCGAAGCACACAGTCAGGATAACCAAGGAGTGGCTCTGTAAGAAGCAGATCAAGGTTCTGGCGTGGCCTAGCCCGTCTCCAGACCTAAACCCAATAGAGAATCTGTGGAGGAGCTCAAACTCTGGCCAGAAACCTGACTGATCTAGAGAAGATCTGTGTGGAGAAGTGGGCCAAAATCCCTCCTGCAGTGCAAACCTGCTGAAAAACTACAGGAAACGTTTGACCTCTGGAATTGCAAACAAAGGCTACTGTACCAAATATTAACATTGATTTTCTCAGGTGTTCAAATACTTATTTGCAGCTGTATCATACAGATAAATAGTTCAAAAATCATACATTGTGATTTCTGGATGGGTTTTTTTAGAGTATGTCTCTCACAGTGGACATGCACCTACGATGACAATTTCAGACCCTCCATGATTTCTAAGTGGGAGAACTTGCAAAATAGCAGAGTGTTCAAATACTTATTTTCCTCACTGTACATATATATATATATATGTATGTGTGTGTGTATGTATGTGTGTGTGTGTATATATATATATATATATATATATATATATATATATATATATATATATATATATATATATATATATATATATATATATTTATATATATATATATATATATAAAAAATGTATATATGATATGGTGGGTTATATAATATATTATTGTAATATTAAACATATTTATTATTAAACTGATTCTTATCTACAGTGAGGAAAATAAGTATTAATAATTCAATTAATAATTAATTAATTAAAATTCTAAAATATGTTCCAAATTAAAAATAAATACATTTGAGTGGAACAAGGTGCCAATTTAATGTAAAGTCACTTGAACAGCCCTTTAAAATACAATAAGCACAATAATAATACTAATAAAAGCAGTTTTTCATAATCAGTCTCTGATGCAGGTTAATGAAGAGTTCTGAGGGGTCAGGACTGGACTCCAGCATGTCCTGCTCTGGTGCTGGTCATTGTTCTCTCTCACACACACACACACACACACACACACACACACACACACACACACACACACACACACCTAAAGCGCATCTTCATCAGATGTCGCACGCGAGATAAGAGCGTCATAAAGCATCATGTCCAACATATGAAGCTGTGATATATGAATTATGCATGTTGACAGGACAGCATCTGCTGGCGCACACGAGTGCAATATGTCTACTTATAATATATTACATATGCATGTGTGTGTGTGTGTGTGTGTTTGATTTACCTTTCTGAGGCACTTGACTGAGATGATGATGATGATGAAGGTGTCACTCCTTCGATAGGGTTTCCTCCACTTGAAAGTTGCAACAAATATTCCCCAAAACACTTAAAATATTCTCAAACATACTTTAGAAATCACGCGCAAATGTAGCGAGCAGAACCGAAGTCGGTCGTCGGTGCAGCGGCCGGTAAACTTCCTTCACTCGGTGGGTTTGTTCGCAGGTTAAACCCGCGGTCCGCGTTACACTGGGTCGGTGTGTGTGTGTGTTGAGTGTCCGCGTGTGTGTGAAGTTTCTCTCGGTGAAGTTTGAGCTGTTACTCACATGATTCTATCAAACACAGGCGGTTTAAAACACGCGGATACATCGTAGCGCCGCTGCTCGGTCACACGCACGGGCGCGCGCACACGCTCTCTCTCTCTCTCTCTCTCTCTCTCACACACACACACACAGTCTGGCATTTGACATTACAGTGTACAATAGCCTATATTACAACATTTTCAATTATGATCATAGTTACAAATTTATTTTTATTCACTTTTTTTTTTTTTACAATACTAATTATTTAGTTCTCAATAACCTGAACTGATTCTATTAATTGTTATTTGTGCTTTTGCATATATAACCATATCATTAGCCTTCAATAATAAAAATGACACCTGTTACAACAATTTCATGCTGTAAAATTTGGAGTTTTAATAACACAAAATTCAATTTTTAGACAAGCTAGGTGCAATTTATACATATTTTAGAATTTTAAATGCCTTTTTGATAGATCATTAAGACACAAATATGGGGTTTTGCTGTAAAATATGGGGTTTTAATATCAAAAGATTACATTTTAGACAAGCTATTAGGTAGTATTATTTATTATCGGCTGTTTATACATATTTTATCATTTTAAATGTCTTTTTGGTGGATACAAATGTGTGATTTTTTCTGTAAAATTTGGGGTTTTAATAACAAAAGGTTCAATTTTAGACAAGCTATGTGCAATTTATACATATTTTAGAATTTTACATACCTTTTTGATAGATCATTAAGACACAAATATGGGGTTTTGCTGTAAAATATGGGGTTTTAATATCAAAAGATTACATTTTAGACAAGCTATTAGGTAGTATTATTTATTATCGGCTGTTTATACATATTTTATCATTTTAAATGTCTTTTTGGTGGATACAAATGTGTGATTTTGCTGTAAAATTTAAATATATATTTTAGAATTTTAAATGCCTTTTTGATAGATCATTGAGAAACAAATATGGGGTTTTGCGTTAAAATATTACATTACATTTTAGATATATTTGTACATATTTTAGAATTTGAATACATAAGTTTAGGGTCCAAATCTCACTATTAACTACGACTTTTACCTCAAAAAACTCCTAATTACGGCTTATTATACCTTTATTAAGACAAGCTTTTAGTTGAATGGCCTTTTATATTGTTAAATTTCTGCACTTTGTGATTTTATCTGTGTTATGTGCTTTATAAATAAAGTTTACTTACTTATTAATAGTTAAGTTTATGATTATGGATGTAGAATATGACCATGCATTAATATGTGATTTATAAGTGCTAATACAGACAATATCCTAGTGATATGCATGATAATAAGACACTCTTAATAGGGAGAATTTGAGTCTAAACTAATGGGAAATGTATTTTTGGGGGGTATTTTTATTAACTTTATACTCAGACAAGCTGTTTCTCGTGTCAACATTACATATCCCACTTGCAAAATAAAAAGATGATTGTCTGATAACCTGTTTTTCCAAACAAAAGAATCTCAATGCTGTTATTTTGAGTTCATGTATGACCCACACGAGGGCGCCAGTGGACCAACAACTACAGGACAGGACATTTATTATCACCTTTTTTTACAATGAGCAGTTTCTAAAACTCAGACTTCAGTTTAAAAACAGTTTATTCTCTGTGACGGCAATACAATCACAAATTAAAATAAATTAAATCCAGAAATGAACATGGAACATCTGCAATTACGCTTATTATTAAAAATAAAACCCTTTATCTTTAAATCTCAAGGACAGTTGTGTTCTCAACAATGAGCAAACATCACATGCGTAATGACAGCTTTCAACCCCAGAGCAATACATCACAATAATGATCAAATATGAAAGAGTTTTGCTTGTTCCAAACACCTGTAACTGAACTGGGACCGGCTTTCATCACAAATCATGAAACCCATGAACTTCAAACCACCGTCTCATAAATAAAGGAAATGAGGCTGAGATGTGGCGGCGGATCAAACGTCTGTCACATCAGCCGACCGTCGTTCAGTCATCAAAGTCGGGGATGTCATCGTAGGAGTAACCGCGGTAACCCTTGGAGGCGTAATAGGCGATGCGCAGGTGGTAAAAACCCGGAAGAAAGACCAGGATCCCAATAATCAGGACTGGGATGGTGCGGTCGCGGTGCTGTGAGGGACACAAACACACACAGGTTGAGTTTCAGCGGCTCAAACAGATCTCAGATCGCCCTCTAAATCTGGCCTACTGGAAAACAAAACGCTTGAAATTTTAAGTTTCGTCAACTCAAATCTCACTTAGTCACAGTACAACTTCACATTTCAAGTTGACTAAACTTAAAATTTTAAAGCTGAACAAACAGTTCAAAGGGTTAGTTCACCCAAAAATGTAAATTCTGTCATTAATGACTGACCCTCATGTGGTTGGACACCCGTCAGACCTCCGTTCATCTTCAGACACAAATGAAGATATTTTAGTGTAAATCTGATGGCTCTGAAAGGCCTCCATTGGCTCAATGCACTTTACACTCTCAAGACCCTTAAAAGACACTAAAGACGTCGTTACAAAGTCCATCTCACTACAGCGGTTCTACAATAACTTTATGAATCGACAAGAATAGTTTTTGTGCGCAAAAAACCCCTAAATAACGACTTATATAGTGATGACGATTTCAAAACACGGCATCATGAAGCTTCGAAGCGTTATGAATCAGTGATTCGATTCAGTGGTTTGAAGCGTTATGAATCAGTGAGTCGAATCAGCGGTTTGAAGCGTTATGAATCAGTGAGTCGAATCATGATTCGGATCGCGTGTCAAACCGCCAAACTGCTGAAATTTGGCGATTCAAACTGCTGAATCGACTCACTGATTCATAACGCTCCAAACTGCTGAATCGACTCACTGATTCATAACGCTCCAAACTGCTGAATCGACTCACTGATTCATAACGCTCCGAACCGCTGAATCGACTCACTGATTCATAACGCTCCGAACCGCTGAATCGACTCACTGATTCATAACGCTCTGAAGCTTCATGAGGCCGTGTTTTGAAATCGTCATCACTATATAAGTCGTTATTTAGGGTTTTTTTGCGCACAAAAACTATTCTCGCCGATTCATAAAGTTATTGTAGAACCGCTGTAGTGAGATGGACTTTGTATCGACGTCTTTAGTGTCTTTTAAGGGTCTTGAGAGTGTAAAGTGCATTGAGCCAATGGAGGCCTTTCAGAGCATCAGATTTACACTAAAATATCTTCATTTGTGTCTGAAGATGAACGGAGGTCTGACGGGTGTCCAACCACATGAGGGTCAGTCATTAATGACAGAATTTTCATTTTTGGGTGAACTAACCCTTTAACCCTTAAATGCATACCCAAGACGACCCAAGACGTCATTCACTCTCCTCCTCCTCCTCATTCATCTTTTAAAGTTAGACATCAACCTTCTTAGTAGTGATCGACCGATATATCGATTTACCGATATTTTCCCTGATATTTAAATCAAGATGCATTTACTAGATAAGTACAGTTTTCAACTAAATAAGAAGAGCGTTTTTTTGCTCTCTCAGTCACACACCTGAAGCTCATTCATTATGCAGCTCATTATGCGGGCTATTATGTTATTTTGTCCTCTCAGGTGTTATCTCATCATTATTCATTAGTTAAAACACGCCTCCTCGCATACTGGCTTTGTTTTTTAAATCAGTGTATTGTTTTATGTGAATGAGCCGGCTCAATGATTCTCACATCAGTTTAAAGCCAAAACTCTGGGCAAATACACCCATTAGTCAAAAGTCTTGTGGACACGTATATATTGTGTGTTTTGAGGCCTTCATTTTAAAACAAATTTTTTTGTTTTTTCAAAAATCATGCATAAACATTTTTCTCTCAAAAATACAAGCATGTACAGACATGTTGCTCACATATTATGGTAGCACAGTTTGTGCTGAATACAGTGTAATTACACTCTTGCCATTAATGTGTTCATAAGCAACTGAAAAAAAACACAAATGTCAGAGCATGTCAAAACTTCTAAAGGGCCCCAAAACAGCTCAGACTCCAGAGGGTTAAGGAGACAAAAGTGGAGACAGGCAATAAGACGTGAAGCATCAGCTGAAGAATGGGTACATTTAGGGATCCTGACACTCAGTGTGTCTCAGTGTGCCGGTGTGTGTGCAGTAAACACTGACACAAGCCACGTTTCCATTACGGATTTGCCAAAACTTTTGCGATATTTTCTAAAAGTCGATAAAAAAAAATTGCGAAATGACGGCGTTTCCATTAACTGATGTTATGGGACTAAAACAAATTTTTTCTGTGATAAGTCATTCCAAAAATTATGCTATTTATGTTGTTAAGTTTATCTATATCCCAGCCACCGCACGCCATTAACCGCTCTAAAACGTCACTACAATAATCAAATCATGGTTATTTCCAAACATGTGACTTATATCAGAATTTAATGGATATTCAAATGTTCCATTGTCACCCAAAATGCAGATCCAAATCACGTTTAGTCCTTTGCGGCACGGCAGGAGAATAATAAATACTGTTAGACTGAGGGAAAGTGTTTTAACATGAAGCCCTCGTGTGAATTCACTCTGACCGAGCTGCATTAGCATTAGCATTAGCACAGGCCACAGATGGAGGGGTTTCTTAAGAGCAGCGCGTCTAAACCTGGAGGATTAACCTCAACATCAGGTGCGTAATCTCAGCACATTCTGCCACTCGTCCAGCGTACTGACCGCCATTAAACTCACTCTGAGACCAGAGGACATGTCCTCCTCACACACACACGCGTCATTACTGATGAGAATACTGGATGAAGATGGGTTTAAAATCAAGACCATTTATAGATAGCTTTGAACCACTGAAAAGAAGAACATTTCGAGAAATGCTACAGGTTTATTCACATTTCTCATTAAAGTACCAAGAGCATAATTAGCTAAATGTATATTTATTTTAGAAATGCCAGGCCTATGGTGTTATTGTTAACTAAAACTATTAGTTTTAAAATTATTACATTTTCAGTAATTTAATTAATTTGATTCAAATGAAGCAAAACTTTTTATTTATATATATATATATATTAGGGCTGTTGAATCGATTAATTGCAATTAATCGCATCTAACATAAATGTTTGTTTATAATATATGTGTGTGGTTATATATATTATTTGTGTGTGTGTGTGTGTGTGTGTATACTGAATACACACACACACACACACACACAGAAATATATATAACCACACATATATTATATAAATAAACTTATGTTAGATGCGATTAATTGCAATTAATCGATTTGGCAGCACTAATATATATAGAAATTCTAAAATTACTCAAACTAACACTGAAATAATAAAAGGTAACACTTAAAGTATTTATGTATAATGCATTATAAAACTATTCATAATGTACATTATAAATAAGCCAATATATCTTTTCATAAATAATTGTAAGCAAAGTTAAAATGCATTGTAATATTTGCAGATTCCTTGTTACGTCTCAAAACGTTTTTTTTTTTTGTCATATCTTAATCAGTTACACTTTCTAAAGGAGTAACAATGAAGTATTATAACTGTGCAATATAACTGTATATTATTCATGAGATCATACAAGGCATAATTAATGCACTAAAATAATGCATTATATTTAACGCCTTCAAGTAAAGTGTTACCAAAATAAGTTTACGCTATACAGAAATTAAAATAACAATAAAAAAAGCACATAAGTTGCTAAACCTTAAACCAAAATGCACAAATAAAAGATAATTCACGCTGCAAAGGCTCCGGAGATTAGGATCGTGAGAAAACATAAACCAACAGCCTTATGAAATCAAATTAATGCACAATAAAAAACGCATGAGACACTTTTCTAGACATCTGAAGGTGGAGCTAATAACGGTTCAGTCTGCACTCACAGCTTCATCAACGTCAAAGTATCCGGCCAGCAGGAGCGATCCGATGGTGATGAGGATAGAGCCGATGAGGAAGAGGACGGTCGCCAGGGCGATCGCTTTATAGGGGACTTTAGGAGGACTTCTCTTAAACTGAAAAGAGAAAGAACATATTACTATCCATCATAAAAGTGCATCCGTCCATCATAAAAGTGCATCCATTCATCATAAAAGTGCATCTGTCCATCATAAAAGAGCATCTGTCCATCATAAAAGTGCATCTGTCCATCATAAAAGTGCATCCGTCCATCATAAAAGTGCATCCATCCATCATAAAAGTGCATCCGTCCATCATAAAAGAGCATCTGTCCATCATAAAAGTGCATCTATCCATCATAAAAGTGCATCCATCCATCATAAAAGTGCATCCATCCATCATAAAAGTGCATCCATCCATCATAAAAGTGCATCCATCCATCATAAAAGAGCATCTATCCATCATAAAAGTGCATCTATCCATCATAAAAGTGCATCCGTCCATCATGAAAGTGCATCCGTCCATCATAAAAGTGCATCCATCCATCATGAAAGTGCATCTGTCCATCATAAAAATGCATCCATCCATCATGAAAGTGCATCTGTCCATCATAAAAGTGCATCTATCCATCATAAAAGTGCATCTATCCATCATAAAAGTGCATCCGTCCATCATAAAAATGCATCCATCCATCATAAAAGTGCATCTATCCATCATAAAAGTGCATCTATCCATCATAAAAGTGCATCCATCCATCATAAAAATGCATCCATCCATCATAAAAGTGCATCTATCCATCATAAAAGTGCATCTATCCATCATAAAAGTGCATCTATCCATCATAAAAGTGCATCCGTCCATCATAAAAGTGCATCCATCCATCATAAAAGTGCATCTATCCATCATAAAAGTGCATCTATCCATCATAAAAGTGCATCCGTCCATCATAAAAGTGCATCCATCCATCATGAAAGTGCATCCGTCCATCATAAAAGTGCATCCATGCATCATAAAAGTGCATCTATCATCATAAAAGTGCATCTGTCCATCATAAAAGTGCATCTATCATCATAAAAGTGCATCTGTCCATCATAAAAGTGCATCTATCATCATAAAAGTGCATCTGTCCATCATAAAAGTGCATCTATCATCATAAAAGTGCATCCATCCATCATAAAAGTGCATCTATCATCATAAAAGTGCATCCATGCATCATAAAAGTGCATCTATCATCATAAAAGTGCATCCATGCATCATAAAAGTGCATCTATCCATCATAAAAGTGCATCTATCATCATAAAAGTGCATCTGTCCATCATAAAAGTGCATCTATCATCATAAAAGTGCATCTGTCCATCATAAAAGTGCATCTATCATCATAAAAGTGCATCTGTCCATCATAAAAGTGCATCTATCATCATAAAAGTGCATCTGTCCATCATAAAAGTGCATCTATCATCATAAAAGTGCATCTGTCCATCATAAAAGTGCATCTATCATCATAAAAGTGCATCTATCCATCATAAAAGTGCATCTATCATCATAAAAGTGCATCTATCCATCATAAAAGTGCATCTATCCATCATAAAAGTGCATCTGTCCATCATAAAAGTGCATCTATCCATCATAAAAGTGCATCTATCATCATAAAAGTGCATCTATCCATCATAAAAGTGCATCTGTCCATCATAAAAGTGCATCTATCCATCATAAAAGTGCATCTATCATCATAAAAGTGCATCTATCCATCATAAAAGTGCATCTGTCCATCATAAAAGTGCATCTGTCCATCATAAAAGTGCATCTGTCCATCATAAAAGTGCATCTGTCCATCATAAAAGTGCATCTATCCATCATAAAAGTGCATCTATCATCATAAAAGTGCATCTATCCATCATAAAAGTGCATCTATCCATCATAAAAGTGCATCTGTCCATCATAAAAGTGCATCTATCCATCATAAAAGTGCATCTATCATCATAAAAGTGCATCTATCCATCATAAAAGTGCATCTATCCATCATAAAAGTGCATCTATCATCATAAAAGTGCATCTGTCCATCATAAAAGTGCATCTATCCATCATAAAAGTGCATCTATCATCATAAAAGTGCATCTATCATCATAAAAGTGCATCTATCCATCATAAAAGTGCATCTGTCCATCATAAAAGTGCATCTGTCCATCATAAAAGTGCATCTGTCCATCATAAAAGTGCATCTATCATCATAAAAGTGCATCTGTCCATCATAAAAGTGCATCTATCATCATAAAAGTGCATCTGTCCATCATAAAAGTGCATCTATCATCATAAAAGTGCATCTGTCCATCATAAAAGTGCATCTATCATCATAAAAGTGCATCTATCCATCATAAAAGTGCATCTATCATCATAAAAGTGCATCTATCCATCATAAAAGTGCATCTATCCATCATAAAAGTGCATCTGTCCATCATAAAAGTGCATCTATCCATCATAAAAGTGCATCTATCATCATAAAAGTGCATCTATCCATCATAAAAGTGCATCTGTCCATCATAAAAGTGCATCTATCCATCATAAAAGTGCATCTATCCATCATAAAAGTGCATCTATCCATCATAAAAGTGCATCTGTCCATCATAAAAGTGCATCTGTCCATCATAAAAGTGCATCTGTCCATCATAAAAGTGCATCTGTCCATCATAAAAGTGCATCTATCCATCATAAAAGTGCATCTATCATCATAAAAGTGCATCTATCCATCATAAAAGTGCATCTATCCATCATAAAAGTGCATCTGTCCATCATAAAAGTGCATCTATCATCATAAAAGTGCATCTATCCATCATAAAAGTGC
>JARQWZ010001592.1:0-20000 GCA_033150135.1 Gobio occitaniae
CAGACACACGCTCACACACACACAGACACACACACATACACACACACATTCTCACACACTCAAACACATACTCACATACACTCACACACGCACACAAACACAAACTCACAGAAACACAGACATTCACTCACACAGATGCACACTCTCACACAGACACACGCTCACACACACAGACACTCACACACACACACACACACTTTCTCACACACTCAAACACACACTTACAGACACTCAAACACACTTACAGACACTCACACACACACACACACACTTTCTCACACACTCAAACACACTCACATACACTCACACACACACACACACACATGCTCAAACACGCAAACACAAACTCACAGAAACACAGACATTCACTCACACAAATGCACACTCTCACACAGACACACACTCACACACACACAGACACTCTCACACACACACACACACACACACACACACACACACACACACACTTTCTCACACACTCAAACACACACTTACAGACACTCAAACACACTTACAGACACTCAAACACACACACACACACACTTTCTCACACACTCAAACACACACTTATAGACACTCAAACACACACTTACAGACACTCAAACACACACACACACTTTCTCACACACTCAAACACACTCACATACACTCACACACACACACACACACGTTCAAACAGGCAAACACAAACTCACCGAAACACAGACATTCACTCAAACACACACACACACACACACACACACAGAGACACTCACACACACACTTTCTCACTCACTCAAACACACATACACTCACACACACACACACACACACACACACACACACGCTCAAACATGCAAACACAAACTCACAGAAACACAGACATTCACTCACACAAATGCACACTCTCACACACACACGCTCACACACACACAGACACTCACACACACACACACACACGCTTTCTCACACACTCAAACACACACTTACAGACACTCAAACACACTTACAGACACTCAAACACACACACACACACACACACACTTTCTCACACACTCAAACACACACTCACATACACTCACACGCTCGCTCAAACATGCAAACACAAACTCACCGAAACACAGACATTCACTCAAACACACACAAACACACACACAGACACTCACACACACACTTTCTCACTCACTCAAACACACATACACTCACACACACACACACACACACACACACGCTCAAACATGCAAACACAAACTCACAGAAACACAGACATTCACTCACACAGATGCACACTCTCACACACACACGCTCACACACACTCACACTCACACACACACACACCCACACACACACTCAAACACACATAAGACAGTACATAAGACAACTCAAATACATTAAGATACTGTCATTTTAAAAGTTCCCTTACAAACGTAATTATATTATATTATTAGTATTTAACGTATCATTTTGTCCCTTGATGGAAAAGTAAGTTTCTGACCCAGCATGGATAGTTTCTGAATGTGTTTCAGTAGCTTTAGTCATGGCTGCTGTTGTTCTGCTGTGTGCTTTAATGAGCAGATGCAGAGATGGACTAATGCAGTGTAATATCCACAGCACTCAGAGGCTCAGCTAATGGACAAACGCGGAGAACATCTCAAGCCCTTCACTTCTGCTTCCATTAAGACTTGAGTTGATGTTTGCTGCTTAGTAACGGTGTTCAGCGCTGGCGGAGGAGCTGCACGGATGCACGGAGAACATTTGACCGGCTTTAGTTTAATTGATTGTTCTGGTTATTAGTGGGATGGCAGCGGGTCAAGAGGTTCTGAGGAGGATTGGGTTGATTAATAGAAATGGATTGACAGTGTCATTTGAGGCTACATTGAGTTCATTCTTCTTCTGTTATTAGTCTATCGCAGCACATAGAACCGCTTTCAGGAATATTATGAAATTTGGCACACAGATGGAGAACAGTCCTAACATTAATCACGGCAAATCTGGAGTCTCTAACTCAATCGCTCTAGCGCCACCTACTGTCCAAAGATGCATTTTTTATCCTTAACTTTTAAACCGTAAATGAAACTATTTTTCATCTGATTCAATTGCAGTCGTTTAAAAAAATTGACAAATCCAACCGTTGGGTTGAATTTTTTAATTATACTTTTAACCCAACGTTTGGGTTTGTCCATATTTGACCCAATTTTGGATTGAAACAACCCAGCATTTTTAGAGTGTATAATTATTATCATGAACTAAACAGACCCAATAATATACAAAATCATTGACGGAAAATTGAATAGGGAAATACATAATACTTTAAGTGTTATTTGTTGTTATTTCCGCTTGCAGGAATATTTTGAAATTTGGCACACAGATGGAGAACAGTCCCAACATTAATCACTGCAAATCTGGAGTCTCTAACTCAATCGCTCTAGCGCCACCTACTGTCCAAAGTTGCCCTTTTTATCCTTAACTTTTGAACTGTAAAGGACACTATTTTTCATCTGATTCGATTGCAGTCGTTTCAAAAAATTGACAAATCCAACCGTTTGGGTTGAATTTTTTAATTATACTTTTAACCCAACGTTTGGGTTTGTCCATATTTGACCCAATTTTGGGTTGAAACAGCCCAGCATTTATAGAGTGTATAATTATTATCATGAACTAAACAGACCAAATAATATACAAAATCATTAACGGAAAATTTAATAGGGAAATTCATAACGATTTAAGTGTTATTTGTTGTTATATCCGCTTGCAGGAAAATTATGAAATTTGGCACACAGATGGAGAACAGTCCCAAGATTAATCACTGCAAATCTGGAGTCTCTAACTCAATCGCTCTAGCGCCACCTACTGTCCAAAGTTGCACTTTTTATCCTTAACTTTTGAACCGTAAAGGAAACTATTTTTTATCTGATTCGATTGCAGTCGTTTAAAAAAATGGACAAACTCAACCGTTGGGTTGAATTTTTTAATTATACTTTTAACCCAACGTTTGGGTTTGTCCATATATGACCCAATTTTGGATTGAAACAACCCAGCATTTTTAGAGTGTATAATTATTATCATGAACTAAACAGACCAAATAATATACAAAATCATTGACGGAAAATTGAATAGGGAAATTCATAATGATTTAAGTGTTATTGTTTGTTATATCCACTTGCAGGAATATTATGAAATTTGGCACACAGATGGAGAACAGTCCCAATATTCACCACCCTAAATTTTGAGTCTCTAACTCAATCCCACCTACTGTACAAAGTTGCACTTTTTAATCCTTAACTTTTGAACCGTAAAGGAAAAATTGTTTTTCCCTCTGATTCTTGGCTCGAGACGATTCGATTTTTCATTCAGCTCAGACTCAAACTCCATCATTATGCGGATCACACATGTATTTGTCATAAATTCAGAGCGTGACCCACTGAGAAACGTCTGACCTTCACAACACTGATTATACATTGTTTACTGTACAAAAGAAATGAAATGTCCTCAAAATAAACCAGTGAAAGGTATAATTATTAACATGGACTGAACAGACCCAATAATATACAAAATCATTAACATGGAAAACTGAAAAGGAAATTCATAATGCTTTAAGTGTGTGTGTGTGTGTTTATAGTTTGAGTGTTTTTTACTTGACAGCCACTAATTCACCTCAAAATAATTTTACAAGTGTAGTTTAGTTGGTGGTTTTTGAGGCGTCACACAATCTGTTCGTGTTTCATCTTCCTAATTTGACAGATGAATTTGAGTTTGATTGACACTTGACCTTCGATATCAACAACAGAAGAAATGAGAAGAGATTCTCTGTGCTTTATAGAGATATTTATCTGTCTTAACTATATGGCAGGTTGCATTTTATTGTTTGTTTTATTATTATTATTAATTATAAACACATTGTTAATAACTATTTATTATTGATTATAATAAATTAAACTGTACAATGTATATATAAAAGCATCTGCCAAATGCATGAATGTTAGTGTAATTTATTGTGTATATTTTTGGGTCTATGCAGTTCATGGTGATATTAATAAGGCCACGTTTGTCTGCTAGTGTATGATAAACAGGCAGAACCAGTAGATTTCTCTCTGTGTGTTTTTCCACATGCATGTGTGTGTTTTTGTAGTTTTGTAAGCCGTGGTGTTCAGGAGGATAACGATGCTAAAACACTTCACTGAACAGACGGAAGGGACGGCGTGAGGAGAAAACACAACGAGTCGCAGGAAAGCTAATGGACGTAAAAACGCCTCTCGCACAAAATACGAAGTGACATTTTCTAAGTAATGTAGTGAGTGTGTTTCAGCCGGACGCGGTTATTGACGGCCTCAAATGCACTCTAGTGATTTTCCTTCAGTCGTTCTCCGTTTAGAGGCTTCACCTGTTATGAGAAGTGTTTTACTTGCTTTATATACAGCTTGTGTGTGTATTTACCATCTTAACTCTACTTTAGGGAGATGGGTACTATTTGCATTTTATTGTTATTAAAGAAACTAAATGTATAATCATTATGAAACATTGCATTTGTGCACTCTGAAAAACACTAGGTTAAAAATTAATTATTGGAGTGTTTTACAAGTTAATAGTATTTCAGTCTTTCTACTTTTTGTAATTATTTATTGAATTTACTAGCCATTTCTGAGTGAAAATTGGAAATCCTACACCAGTTTTTTAGGTGTATATAAATGTCAAACCTTTTTTTTTTAGCAAATACACTGAAAAAGGCTTTGAAAGTTTTGCTAGTAAATTTAACAAATTATTACAATGAAACAGCAAGTGAAATTTTTAAGTAAGAAGATTTAATTACACTCTTATAATTAAAATTTTGAAAAATTCTTTTTTTTACAGTATTCAAAGTATTTTTACAGTGAATATGGCCAGATGTTTGGTATCCAGATAAGAGCGCTTGACTAGTTCTAGATAACTCACTTTTCCCCCGTTCGTGAAGCTGGTTTATTCGTGCTAGTGTTTGTGTTTGTCCAGGAAGCAGATGATGTTCTGATCCGCATGTTTGCCATATGTTGATCACATCAGATCCATGTGTGACGCTGAAAACATGATGTTCTTCCTCACTGTTTCTGTTGTTTCCCAGCACAAATATCTAAACATTCCTAAATCAAGACACATTTACTGGAGGAGCAAAATGACTGTCAGTAGAGTCATTGTGCAAAATGTAGGGCCCTCTCACACAAGTGTGTTCTGTTAGTTCCAGTCTGACGCAGTTCTCATGTTCACGTCCAGCTCCACGTTGTTTAAATATCAAATGCTTGTTAAAATTGTCACTTTTTGAGGGTGAGCAAAAACATGCCGTTTTTGTGTGTGTCCCTTTAAATGCAAATGAGCTGCTGCTCAAGGGGCGGAGCTTCAAGAGCTCATGTTAGCAGCTCTGATGACCTCACGCAGACACGCAATGAAACTGCTCAGACTTTTATGATCAAACCGCAATGATGGAGAGACTCAAGAAGAAGAGACAACATGTAGATTGAGACGTTTCTGAATGAATAGTTGATGAATTTATTAGTTAACGATCTTCAGTCATTGACAGGGTTGCCAACTTTTAAGTTCAGGTTTGGAGGGAGATTTTTGGCGATATCGATTTCGATCTTGTTTCAGTATCAATTCATATTTATATAGCCTATTGTACATATAAGGGAAAATACATTTTAAACGTTTCTTGGTTTAAATTAAATGTGCTTGCATTCATTAATATTCACTTGTGTGTGCTTATATAAGTATAATATCATATAAAAATTAGGGCTGTCAAAAGATTAATCGCGATTAATCGCATCCAAAATAAAAGTTTGTGTTTACATAATATATGTGTGTGTACTCTGTTAATTAGTATTTATATATAAATGCACACACATTCATGTATATATTTAAGAAAAAAATAATATTTTTATATATAAAACATTTATATTTATATATATTATAGATTTGAACTGTGAGCGTCATAACTTTGCAGATGTTGTTCATACTCAAACAGCGACACTACACACTCACTAAGTCAAATCATAATCACACACTCCTTTTTCTGACCCAGTTGTCAGATTGGTTCTTGTTTTAATCTTTGAACAGTTTTATATGAACTCAAACTGTGTTTTTTGGGAGTGTGTCTGTAATGGAGCTCGCTCTCTTGATTTCCCCAGTTCCACACAATCACAATGAGAATCAATATAAAGTGAGTCTGTAAGTAAAAGAGTTTAATGATTGAACGGCTCTGGATCTCTGAAGCCTGAGCTGCTTTCCCTGCCATTAGTTCTGCGTTCAGATGACATCCCATAAACCATAACATCAGAGAGTATCTGAAGCACATCCGTTAGCGTACACACACCTGCACTCAGTCACACACACACGCTTCATTCACACACACGCTTCATTCACACTGTTGAAGAGAGATGAGTGTTAATAATCCAGTCATATTTCTCTCCATTGGCAGGTCTTTTTTTTTTCTTATTTTAATAAAAAAAATTCGAAAGCATGACTCAATATCTTCAATAATTTCTCTTCTCCAGTATCTTGATGTAAGAGTGTGTGGATATGAGGAAGAGCAGTGTGTGTTTCTCAGGAGAGACGACGCATTATTGGTTTTCACTATTTAAAACCCAAATGGACTTTGGAGGATTCATTATGTCCTCGTCTCCGCTCTGACCCCAACAGCCATAAAAATGATTGTGCAATATTTCTTTTACGACATTGAAAATTCATAACTTTTCACCGGCGTCCTGAAGGACGAATAAAAGTGAAGGAGGAGAAGTGGTGCGGTCGAGAACATGTGTTGTTCTCAGCGAGGCGGACGCTCGTAAAACCTCTCGCTTTCAGCAGCAGATCCGCGGAACAGGAGATCCGGCCAATCACGTCACACGTGTGTGTGTGTGTGTGTGTGTGTGTCTGTGTGTGTCCGTGTGTGTGTCTGTGTGTTTGTCTGTGTTTGTCTGTGTGTGTGTGTCTGTGTTTGTCTGTGTGTGTGTGTCTGTGTGTGTCTGTCTGTGTGTGTGTGTCTGTGTGTGTCCGTGTGTGTGTGTGTGTCTGTGTGTTTGTCTGTGTTTGTCTGTGTGTGTGTGTCTGTGTGTGTCTGTCTGTGTGTGTCTGTCTGTGTGTGTCTGTCTGTGTGTGTGTGTGTGTGTGTGTCTGTGTGTGTGTGTGTGTGTGTGTGTGTGTCTGTGTGTGTGTGTGTGTGTGTGTGTGTGTGTGTGTCCGTGTGTGTGTGTGTGTGTGTGTGTCTGTGTGTGTGTGTGTGTCTGTGTGTGTCCGTGTGTGTGTGTGTCTGTGTGTTTGTCTGTGTTTGTCTGTGTGTGTCTGTGTGTGTCTGTCTGTGTGTGTGTGTCTGTGTGTGTGTGTGTGTGTGTGTCTCTGTGTCTGTCTGTGTGTGTGTGTCTGTGTCTGTGTCTGTGTCTGTGTCTGTGTGTGTGTGTGTCTGTGTGTGTGTGTGTGTGTGTGTGTCTGTGTCTGTGTCTGTGTGTGTCTGTGTCTGTGTCTGTGTGTGTCTGTGTCCGTGTGTGTCTGTGTCCGTGTGTGTCCGTGTGTCTGTGTGTGTCCGTGTGTTTGTGTCTGTCTGTCTGTCTGTGTGTGTGTTTGTGTCCGATCAGACCTTGTTTTACGGTTTGTCGTCCTGCTTTGTTATTGTGATCGTGTGTTTTGAGTCGAGCTTTCCAAACACTGTTGAATATTTCAGGCGTTTGAATGAGAGGTGTTTGTCTGCTTTACACAACACACCTTATCAAATATTTATTATAAAACAGAGTTCTGGGTTTAAACTGTGATGACATGAGGTTATTAGAGAGGCTGTGGTAAAAACACTGCATTTTAAACAGCAGCAACAGCATATAATAAAAACATCAATGCTCAATTCATAGTTACAGTTATTAAATAGAATAAATAATAGTTATTATATAGGCAAATGGACTTTATTATTATTATTAAATATAATAAAAAACAGTTAAATATATTAATACAAAGAAAATTAATAATTACATGTATTATATAGGCTAATGGACTGTATCACTTGATGGAAGTCTTCTAATTATACTTATTATTATTAAATATAGAATATTGTGTATTTTATATTACATGTAATATTTACATAATAATAATAATAATTATTCTAATAATATTCAGATAATCCAAGTAACCATGTAATATAAAATATAGTTAATAATAATAATACTTCATATAATAATATTATTATTATAATTAGGGCTGTCAAAAGATTAATCCAAAATAAAAGTTTGTGTTTACATAATATATGTGTGTGTACTCTGTTAATTATTATTTATATATAAATACACACACATTCATGTATATATTTAAGAAATATTTGCATGTATATACATTTATATAATCTATAATATATATAAATATAAATGGTTTATATATAAAAATAATATTTTTTTCTTGAATATATACATGCTTGTGTGTTTATTTATATATAAATAATAATTAACAGAGTACACACACATATATTATGTAAACAAAAACTTTCATTTTGGATGCGATTAATCTTTTGACAGCCCTAATTATAATTATTGCGTAATACATATGAATTAACATTAAATATTTTTGATATTATAGTAATAACGTGAAGAAAACATTGGTGTATTTTATATTGCATGGTTTGTCTCTATTGTTATTAATAATACTACTAATAATAAGAATAATTATTATCGGATAATCCAAGTAACCATGTAATATAAAAGACAGCAATGTTCAATGTTATTAATAATAATAATCAAAGTAGTAATTATATATTATATTATAAAGCTATACATACATAAAACTATGTATATTATATGTATATATTACTAATAAAAATGTACATTCTATGTCTTTTATGTGACATATATTATTTTCTTGCATTGGTGTGTTTTCTCTTCATGTTGTGTGGTACTGTGTGCTGTTTAGTGTTAGACCGATATATCGGCCAGCCGATATTTGTGTTTTTTTACGTGTATCGGCATACAAATATTTTTTCCTCTGCATTATTTCCAGACAGGCGTCCACAGGGCAGCTCTCACCGTCTTCAAACTGTCTCGCTCTCCCTCGCGCATATTAATCAAAATCAATTGAGAATTGAAACAATGATAAAAGGTGGAAAGACTGAAGTTTCACGTGGAGCATTGGGAGATTTTTTCCTGAATTACCGCTGGTGTTGCTCTACAAGAGATTAAGTGAAGTGCACCTACACTCTAAACAATGCTGGGTTAAAAATAACTCAAGTTGGGTTGAAAATGGACTAAACCCATCAATTGGGTTGTTTTAAGCAAACATTTAACCCAACCGCTGGGTCAAAACAACCTAATTGCTGGGTTAGTCCATATTCAACCCAACTTTGGTTATTTTTAACCCAGCATTTTTTAGAGTGTAACCATTAAATGCTTAGGTTGTAAATAGTTTTAACATTAAGTATAGTACAGTCAGTGTGCACTTTATTATGCTGCTTGCTTGTTGATACTGCGTGCAATAGTGTCATTATTTTATTTATGCTTAAATATTTATTTTCAGAATTTATTTTCATTTTATTTTCTTGTTCTACCTCAACTGTTTTTACTATTTGTTAAATATTGTTTTTTTTTTGTTCAATAAATGTTCCTTTTTTAAATTGTAAATTTTAAATTGTTATCATCATGATCATTGTGTCATTTTTATGTTGTAAATTGAGGGAGCAAAAGCAGTATCGGCTCCAAATATCGTCTCAAGAAAATCGGCAGCCCGTATCGTCATCGGCTAATGGTGCGTTCACACCGGACGCGATTCGTGCGAGTGATTTACATGTTAAGTCAATGCAGAGACGCGAAAATGGCATTCTGCGGCGCGATTCGCGCGAATGAGGCGGCGCGAAGGACGCGAAAAGGACAGATTTGAGCTTTAAACAACTACATTATCGACTGAAAAAGACTTAAAACTACGTTTTGTCACACATTAACAGTAGATTTGAACAAAAAAAAGACATGTAAACACAGCCCATGTCAGCCATTTCACAACGAGACGAGCCGCTGGCAGAAGCTCCGCCCATGAGGCGAATTTGCGTCTGTTGTGCAGTGAATGTCACGCGCGATTCGCGCAAATTTCACGCGCGATTGAAGCGAGTAAACTCAAAATGTTCAAGCATCCGAATTATAAGGCTGATGAAAAAAAATCGGCATCAGCACTAAAAAAATCCACATCGGTCGATCCCTAGTGCTGTTTATTGCTTTCGTGTGGAGAAGTAAATACATTTAGCGTTAGCGTTAGCCACACATTGACAGAGGTTTAATCTGCGGGTTGAGATGATCTGATCTGATATTCCTGTGGTAGATCTGGTGACGCTGTGACTGTAGTTTAGCTGGCGTCTCCTGACAGCGTTTGCTGTTGCTTCTCTGCTCTCGGATAATGTGCTAATCTAGAGCCCTTAAATTGGCATGTGCTAACGGCCCCACAGGAAGTAATAACGCGGCGCGGGGCTTTCTGTGTTATTGCTGCACGTATAGAGAGACGGCGCTCTTATTACGGCCCCTGTGACTTCACTTTTATATGCACCTTGCCTTTATTTGCCCCTTGTTTCTCTCTCTCTGTGAGGAGCACGTGAGTTTGGCATGCTGGGTAAATTGTGCAAATATTTCATGTGTTCACACTGCAAAACATGAGCTTCCTCCTCAGAGTTCCGGTTGTTTTCCAGCACAAATATCGAAATATTCTTAAATCAACACACATTTACTGGAGGAGCGATGACTGAAGATAATGAGTGAAGATTTGTTAACCTCTTAATCTGCGCAACTATTTTTGAGCATTTTCTGAAAACGACATAATACCCAAATGAAAATGTCTGCAGCTCTTAAACCCTATGCTCTATATTCATAAATCTGCTCTCATTTTAAACTAGACACTTGAAATTTTGTTACCCAAGAGTCATAATAACTCAAAGTAGCATGGGAACAGAGTAATATACATGTACTGTAAATATACATGTAAGTGACTTTAATGTTAACCTCTTAAGGTCTGGATTTCCTCCTGGATTTGGCCTACCCAAATTGAAAAGCTTCCCATATACACATACAGTGTCTCTAAATTCAAAAGTTTGGTGTCATTTTACAGGAAACTCTTTGAAGTTACATAAACCACTGCTAAAAGTGATAAACATTTGAGTATTTGTTATCTAAGCTGTAATAACCCCCCCAACTTTCTGCAGGGTGCTAGAGCACACAGGGCCTGAGTTACACACTTTCAAAAATGATTTTATAACCAAAAAAAATCTATGAATCTTGAGTGTTTTAGCTGTCAAATGATGCATAGTTTGTGATAGTTGATTGAATATTAAAACAAAAGTAAAAGTACAGACACGCCCACTTCCGTCAAACAATCCGGTGCGGGTTAACAAGTTATAATTAAGTGACTATTTAGTGCATATTAAATGTACGTTTTTGTCTCCTAAAAGAAAGAATCAATTCTGACCAATCATAACAGACTGGATCATCTGACCAATCAGAGCAGAGCAGGCTCTCAGAAAGGCGGGGTTTAGAGAGACTGAATCCTCGATGGAAGCGTTTCAGACTCTGAGAAAAGAGCCGATGCTGCAGTTAGGCCTGTCACGATAACTACTTTCTGTTTCGCGATAGATCGTCCCAGAAATAATTGCGATAAACAATATTATTGTCATTTTAAGACTATTTTATGCCCATGAACATACACTCACCTAAAGGATTATTAGGAACACACACTAATACTGTGTTTGACCCCATTTCGCCTTCAGAACTGCCTTAATTCTACATGGCATTGATTCAACAAGGTGCTGAAAGCATTCTTTAGAAATGTTGGCCCATATTGATAGGAGAGCATCTTGCAGTTGATGGAGATTTGTGGGATGCACATCCAGGGCACGAAGCTCCCGTTCCACCACATCCCAAAGATGTTCAATTGGGTTGAGATCTGGTGACTGTGGGGGCCATTTTAGTTCAGTGAACTCATTGTCATGTTCAAGAAACCAATTTGAAATGATTGGAGCTTTGTGACGGTGCATTATCCTGCTGGAAGTAGCCATCAGAGGATGGGGACATGGTGCTCATAAAGGGATGGACATGGGCAGAAACAATGCTCAGGTAGGCCGTGGCATTTAAACCATGCCCAATTGGCACTAAGGGGCCTAAAGTGTGCCGAGAAAACATCCCCCACACCATTACACCACCACCACCAGCCTGCACAGTGGGAACAAGGCATGATGGATCCATGTTCTCATTCTGTTTACGCCAAATTCTGACTCTACCATCTGAACGTCTCAACAGAAATCCAGACTCATCAGACCAGGCAACATTTTTCCAGTCTTCAACTGGTCAATTTTGCAAATTGTAGCCTCTTTTTCCTATTTGTAGTGGAGATGAGTGGTACCCGGTGGGGTCTTCTGCTGTTGTAGCCCATCCGCCTCAAGGTTGTGTGTGTTGTGGCTTCACAAATGCTTTGCTGCAGACCTCGGTTGTAACGAGTGGTTATTTCAGTCAAAGTTGCTCTTCTATCAGCTTGAATCAGTCGGCCCATTCTCCTTTGACCTCTAGCATCAACAAGGCATTTTCTCCCACAGGACTGCCGCATACTGGATGTTTTTCCCTTTTCACAACATTCTTTGTAAACCCTAGAAATGGTTGTGCGTGAAAATCCCAGTAACTGAGCAGATTGTGAAATACTCTGACACCAACAACCATGCCAAGCTCAAACTTGCTTAAATCCCCTTTCTTTCCCATTCTGACATTCAGTGTGGAGTTCAGGAGATTGACCAGGACCACACCCCTAAATGCACTGAAGCAACTGCCATGTGATTGGTTGATTAGATAATTGCATTAATGAGAAATTGAACAGGTGCTCCTAATAATCCTTTAGGTGAGTGTATTGCATCACAAAAAATGATTGAGATATATCGATATATTGATTATGGCGACAGGCCCAGCTGCAGTGGAGATTATCAGAAAATGAGTGTGTTTTTTATATTGGCTGCATGTAAGTCTATTGTAGGAGAACCTTTAAAATAGCATAATAGGAATAACTGAGGAAGCTTGTTTTGCAGCGAGCACTAAACCGAGCAGCTTCATGATTTCACAGGTTTGAACAGGTGTAAGTGTGAACGCTCTCGTGTGGCGTTAGGAGTGTGTTCCTGCCGTGGCTCGTGATCCGATGTGACTGAGTGTGTGTTGACGGGTGTTTAATGGTTAGAAACCCTGCTGAGCGCGCCGGGACCCAAGCTGCCAGCGCTCACACATTCCCTGAGCTCCTCACGCCTCATCCTCGGGATCTTAACCCCGTCAGAGGAGGAGATGTGCTTGACAGGCCGGCCGCACTTCTAATTGTTCTGCTTTAGTTTTTCGGTGGAGGTGCACTTTTTGCTCATGAAACATTCAGAAAGTTTCCGCCGTGAAGTTGCTGGAAAACTTTCACACTGGAGAACGACAGCAGATCCGCAAAACATTCGGAGAAAGTGAAGTTAGTCGTGAGACGGGGGTGTCAAACTCAATTTCTACCTCAGGGTTCCCACTCCTTCTGGAAAAATGTCCTGGAAAATAAATTTTTAAAAAGTTAAAAAAACGAAGGGTTTATCACTGGCCCGGAGCATGTACCGTTGGTTGCAGGAAGTGTGATGTTACTACATTAGACACTACGAGACATGTTATTGGGAATTTTTTTTAATTACAAGATATCACTGTGAAACTTCTCCAGTTTGTTACTGGCATAAACATAAGAAAAAAATGTATTACACGTTTTGTGTAAATTCATGTTTTAATATGCAAATGAGGCCTTATATACTTAAATATACGCTCATTTGCATACATTTCCAAAAATTGGACCAGGTTTAAAATTTCTTGGTTGTATTTGTTGACATATTAGATGTGAGGGCTTTTACAGAGGGGATTCTGGGTATCTGATTTTGTGCTTTAGTAAATTAGAGAATACTAACAATGGCCTTAAAGGAAGTCATGAACTGGCTTTTTAAATTTTTTTATACTGTTTTCTGAGGTCAACTTATGACGTTTGCGTGGTTTTTACATTCAGAAGCATCATAATGAATCAGTAATAGTCTATTTTCTGCCTTGGTTTTGAGGCTCTCTGAAAAACGCTCTGTTTTGATGGGCGTATCGCACTGAAGACTTGCAAGTAAACGCCCAGGGCTAGGATTGGATAAGATTTGCATATTTAATGAGCTTTTGCTCTTCTCAGTACATGTGGGGATTGTTTTGAAACCGTCTGGAGCCGTGTTAATTTCGTTGACAAATAATTTTCGTCATAATTTTCGTCAACGACCTTTTTTCACTGACGAAAACGAGACGATAACTAAATAAAAACTAGTGTTGGATGACAAAAACTATGAGGAAAATCAACTAACAAATAAAAACGAGACGAAAATGTTAGGGAGGGACAAGATCCAGTCAGAACTGATATATCCTGTGTAACAGATACGCACATTTGATGTGAACGTGCTGATCTAACCGCTGGAAAACACGGCGCTGTTGAGCTTCAGAGCAGTTCACAATCAATTAATAACACACATTTATGCCAGGCCAGTGTTTATGAACTAATGCTGATGAATAATGACAATGTTTACTTTACGATGTTGAATTGTAATATGTTTTAGACGGTTGTATCAATGCATATTTTATCTCCTCATCTGAACTTGAATGAGCTCTTGCAACTGCAACAGAGGCGTAGACATTTCAAAATAAGAGTCCCGGTGTTTTACGAGCTTGTTTATAATTATAAGTCACGCATTATATATTCATTTTTCTTACACAATAAACTGTATTTAATTTAATTCCCATTTAATTCATATTCAGGAAGAAAGACCAGTATTTGACATATATTCAATAAAGTATCAGGGTTATAATAGTTCACTAAAACCATTTAAAAAACTTAATTACTTGAAATTAAATAAATTAAAATAAATAAATAAATAAACAAACTTATTTGAAGCTTTAGCTTAACCTGGTATGGCCTACTGACTGAAACAGAAATACAAAGTTATAAAAACTATATAGCTGTTTTTAAAAAACAAACAAAAAAAGTGAATTGAGCTCTTTCGTGTATTTTTAATGTCAAAAACAAAAAGATGTCAAAATGTCAGTTCAAGTGACAGTCGGTTATGCAATGCTTAAATGCTTAATGCATTACAATTTAACTAAACTCATTAGATTTTAGGAGACTAAAACTACTGTAGATTTAGTCGACTAAAATCTTATGATATTTAGTCGACTAAAACTAGACTAAAACTAAAAACAATTCAAGTGACTAAAATATGACTAAAACTAAATTACATTTTAGTAAAAAGACTATGACTAAAACTAAATCAAAATTTGCTGTCAAAATTAACACTGGTCTGGAGAAACGCTCACAGGACTCGCAAAATATCTTTATCAAACAAACACAATGATTAATCTCATCCACCCGCCATTGATTGGAATGTAATTTTTTTATTACTTGACTCGCCCAATCATCAGTGAATATAACCGCGAACCGTACACACACACACACGCAAGAAAGGAATGTTATTTCAATATAGCCTGTTGGCAGGCCGGTGATAGCCTGTCTGAAAAACACACACCCCGGGACGTTGGGCTTAGCGAGCTGGCGTTACAAGTCGGAGTCTGATCCCCAATGAACCAATAACAGCTTCTCCAGCCTGTGAGCGCGTGCTAAGGTGTGTAATCAATAGATATCAAACGATCTGTAACAATGCAATACTAACACATATAAACACATGTTTTACTCACATCAGTGTGTTGCAGCGTTCCTGTCGGATCCAGAAGCACAGCATTGTGTTTTAATCTCAATATGTCTGCAGATCCAGTCTCCACCTGTGTCTTGTTTACAAATGAATCCGCGGTTAAATGAAGCGAACAAACGCACAATGTCTTACACATGTGAGCTGGAACCGGCATCGTTTAGCTCCACGAATCGGTGGGCGGGGCTTGAGACGGACATATTCTGAGATCTCTCGTTTTGTGGGCCTGGTGTCAATAAAAGCTTTTCTTTGACTAACAAGGACGTTTTCAGCTCTGAAACTTACAGGATATTCTTATATCACCATGAACTTTTATATACCAAAGGCTCAAACGAAAGTTGATTTCTCAATTCAACACCCCTTTAAAAAATACATTTTCGCCATGTTTTTTGGAGTAAAGGACTCAGGATAGGAATGATATATCAACAGATCCCGCTGTAAAATCCTTCAGAATATAGTTCAGTATAAGACTGGAAGAGTTGGTGCTACTGAAGTGGATAATCTGTGTGAGGAACAACTCATTCTGAGAAAACGGCCTTTAAAGTTTTATATTGCATACATTTCTATTGAAACCCGCAACCTACAAACAAAATATATATTCAGTTCATTAATATCAGTAGTGTATAATATTTAAAACACATGGAAATTGATAAATGAATAAATTATTAACAGCAATTGCCTTAAGCAGAGCCGTTGAAAAACAGAGTTACGACACTCCCATAGACTCCCATTGGAACTGAGGAATGTGGAAGTAAAGCGTGTCAATGAAATTACTGCATATTTTGCGATTTTATGGCATTAGTTGACCTCTCAGGAATATTAATAGAAATGGTATTTTATGAAGCGCATTATAGTTGATGTTTATTGTTATATAATAGATGGTTAGACTCTAACTGCAGTTAGATAACGAGAGCAGCACTATCGGTCATATCTCAACAGTTTTTAGTCGAAAGCGTTTCGTTGAAGTAGCCCATTCAAATAAATAACGTATAACGCCTATGAATAATGAATATGAGTAACGCCTGGATAAAAAGAGTTGAATTAAATTGGTTGCCCTGTTTTTTTTAAACACTATTTAAAACTTCTTTCTTGGGTTCAATTCTGTATATGCTAGAATCCTTCATTTATATTCACCTGTTGTGTATGCGAGTATCACAAAATAACATTCGGACGTTAACAACATTTAAATTACAAAAGAAATTACCACTATAACCAGTAGATGGTGGCAGAGGAACACTTATTGGCTCATTCGGCATTTTTTCTTTTTTTTAATGAATCTCTATAGATCATCAAATCAATATTATAACATTAAAATGTCTATTTTTGTTACTTTATTTGTACTGAAGTGTTAAATATAGAGGCTGATCACAAAGTCTCATGAAAAACAAACTTCTGACTGACCTTCACTATAAATCTTTATTTGAATCGTCTCTGTAGATAATGGGAAGATTTGTGTAAAATGTAAACTTGCACTAAAATTCATGCAGCGTTTTGAGACTATATAAAACTTGTTTTAATGTTGGATTCTCATTCCTGGTCAATTAAACATATGACTGGTTATTATTTTCAACAGAAATGGCCCACATAAAATAACCAGATCACTCAAGAAAAACATTAACGTTATCTCTTCTTTATCTCTCCCCAGAATAAAATGCTACTGTAAAGCCCAGTCGAAGTCGATGCACATAGTGTTAAAATGAACCAGAAATTGCTGCAAATATAGTGAAACTGCCGTCTGTCCTGCTTAATCCTGTTCAAACAGATCGACAGCGCAGAGTTGTTAGGATATATTGAGAGCAACTCTCTTTTTCTATGGCTCTGGCCTTAAACTGAAGAGAACTACCTTAACAGTCACACACACGGCTGTCCCTGTTTGTTGTGTGTCCATCTATAACTATTTTAATCTAGTTCTGATGGGGTTTCGTCGTCTAATCTGATGTTGTTTACTTTCTTTTTACTTGCTCTTGCTACTTGGTCTTCTCAATGAGCGTTTATGAGCTGATTTCGGTGTTGTCTGCAGTATTTTCTCTCAGGCGGAGAATACACAAGGAAGCCTCAGCGCGTATCGAAAAGTGAGAAATTCACATCGACCAATCAGATGTGCTTCTCAGCTGCAAACTTTTGCGTTTTTTTAGTTCTACAAAGGAAACGGACATATTTGGATTAGCCAGCGCTTTATAATGTCTGTATATGTTTGTTTACTGTTAGTTGTGTGAGTGTTTTTGTGTAAGTTGCTGTGTATGTCGATTATAACGCAACGGAGAGAGAGAGAGAGTTTGTGATTGAGACGTTAATACACACTTAGTTTGTTCAGCTCTTACTGTGATTTTTTTGGAGTGAAAAACGATGAAATAAACTTCATAAACCATCAGTAAAGTTACCGGGGCTTATGTATTTTTATCGGGGCTTACCGATAGGTCAATGGTAATATAAACTCGCAATTGAGTGCTGTAAAGTCAAAATTATGAATTGAATTCGGATCTTTTTCTCACAATTGTGAGTTTATTTCATGCGATTCTTACTACTTTTCTCAGCATTGTGAGATAGAAACTGCAATTGCGAGTAAAGTCAAATTCTGAGGAAAAAACACTTCATAACTCGCAATTGTGAGAAAAAAAGTCTGAATAGCGAGATAAACAGACGCTATTTACCTTTGATTAAGAGCTCCTGTTATAAACTGATTTTATAGTCGAGTCGTTTAAAGACCTGGAGAGCCTTATATAACTTTAGGGCGTGGTCCTGGTCTTTTATTGTGGCTGTAGTAACATTGAACATGTGCTGGAAAAGAGTGTGAACCTTTATATCTGTACATCTGTACCTGTCTCATCACTCATCAGGATGGTGTGTTGTGTGAAGTCTCTGCTCGGCTCCATCACCCGCCGGTAACCAAACACTCAATGTGTGTGTGTGTGTGTGTGTCAGCCCGCCGTCTCAGCACAATAACCAGACGATTTACCCAGAAGCCCTCCTCAGGAGAAATTGCCCCCATCAGACGCCATTATCATCTGTCATTCTCGTATGAAAATTGGCCATGAAATATTGATTCTGTGAGAAACGGCTTTGGAAATACAGATTTCAGAGGAAATTCATGTTCCTTACATGTAGATTTCTAGATGCACATTGTACGTTTTATCCATCAGAAACAGATGCTGATCCATATTTATAGAAACTTATGGTCAAGTACACGTCCCATGTTTAATTTACAATCAGTAGATTATTTTGCAGTGGCTTGATTTATAGGAATGACTAAAATAATAATTGTGCAGATTTTTTGGTAATTTAAAATAATTTCTTTTTTAAATACATTTTATTGTTACTTTTATTGTAATTTAATTGAATTAAATATTTTTTGTAAATTATATTTAAATAAATTTTAAATATATATTTGAATTATTTTTAAAATTACAAAAGTATTAATAAAATTAAAATATTTTATTTTATGGTAATATTTATTAATTTTAATGATTGTATGACTAAATTGCTTTTTTTATTTGTAGATTTCTTTATTAATGTAATTTTAAATAATTTAAATTAGTACTTAAATAATTGTAATTATTGCAAATTAATTTAATATATTTTTGTAAATTATATTTAAATTAATTTAAATTAGTTTAAATATATATTTAAAATTACTTTTTAAAACCTAATTTTGTATTTTATTTATTTGTATTTATTTTATGATTTTAAAAGACTGGCTAAATTACTTTTTGTAAATTATTGTTAAACAATTTACATTTGAAGTATTTTTAAAATTACATAAGTATTATTATTTAATTAAAATATTTATTTTTATTTTATGGTAATATTTATTTATTTTAATGATTGTATAGTAATGATTAAATTACTTTTTTTTTATTTGTAGATTTTTAAATTATTTAAATTTGTACTAAAATAATTAAAATAATTTGTTATATTATACGTTATTGGGCTAAATTGATTTGAATATGAATTATGAATTATAAAAGAATTATGAAGTTATGAAAATTTCAGAATTATGAAGTTATGAAAATTTCAGAATTATGAAAGAAAACAGAAGATTCTTCAGGTGTGTGTGTGTGTGTGTGTGTGTGTGTGTGTGTGTGTGTGTGTGTGTGTGTGTGTGTGTGTGTGTGTGTGTGTGTGTGTGTGTGTGTGTGTGTGTGTGTGAAAACGCTTGAACGTGACTTGGTGATTAACTGTAAGTGACAGCTACTGTTGTGAGACACACACACACACACACACACCTGTGGGTCTCAGACGTGAGACTGCAGTGTGAGCGCTCATTATTCGTCCAGTGGTTTGATCAGACTCT
>JARQWZ010001592.1:27500-35000 GCA_033150135.1 Gobio occitaniae
TCATCCATCCATCTAAATATCCATCCATCCATCATCCATCTGTCATTATATCATCCATCCATCCATCGTTATACCATATCCATCCGTCTATCCGTCCATCCGTCCATCCATCCATTGTCATATCATCATCGTTATATCATATCCATCTATCCGTCTATCTATCCGTCCATCCATCTATCCATCCATCCATCCATCGTCATATCCATCCATCCATCCATCCATCCATCTATCTATCCATCAGTCATTATATCATCCATCCATCCATTGTTATATCATCCATCGTCTATCCATCCGTCTATCTATCTATCTATCTATCTATCTATCTATCTATCTATCTATCTATCTATCTATCTATCTATCTATCTATCTATCTATCTATCTATCTATCTATCTATCCATCTATCTATCCATCTATCTATCTATGTTCTATCCATCTATCTATCCATCCATCTTTATATCATCCATCCATCCATCTATCCATCCATCTTTATATCATCCATCCATCCATCCATCTATCCATCCATCTTTATATCATCCATCCATCTATCCATCTGTCTTTATATCATTCATCCGTCTTTATATCATCCATCCATCTATCCATCTGTCTTTATATCATTCATCCGTCTTTATATCATCCATCGTTATATCATATCCATTTATCCATCTATTCATCCATCATCTAAAAGGCTTTTTAATGTTTTCTCAGTCTTCTAAAGCCTCTTTTGTCCGTTGAGTCTCCACACGTGATGATGTTCCTCTAGGACAGTCACAGGAGTTCTTCCTTCTTGCTTTAGTATTTGAATGGATGTTCTGGATCCTGAGCCACAATTCAGATCCAATTGACCTATCAGTAAGCCCCTCCCCTCGAACACAGATGAGCCAATAGCAGTTGAGTATCAGTTGCGCTGGGACCGGAACTCGCACATCTTTAGGCTCCAGCGCCATAGAGAAATATTGGAAAATCCGAAGCTCTCATCGGTTTGATGGTGTTTATGCTACACAAATGCTCAAATGTCGTGCCTGAGGAACTGCAACACTGACTCCAGGGATCCTGAGAGGATTTTCTGTTTGTCAAACTCTTACGATTAAAGTCCCTGCTAACATACAAACAGAAATAACTAACTGAACTTCTCACGTCATGTAACACTATAGGTCAAAAACACATTTCAGTGCCTCTCCATATTAAACTGGTTATATGTAAATTAATTTCATTTTAGATATGTTTAAGGTCTACATAATCTGTCCTACTAAGGAGGACTCTTATTGTGATGGGTATTCTAGTCTACAGGTAGTCAAAGGAAGAGCTCGCACGCAGTTTATCGGAGTTGTTTTGCAAAGTTTCCCAGTTATTAACTGCACCCCTGATAAGTCATAAGCTCTGTGTATGTGTGTGTTTACTGTTATTTGTATGAGTGTTTGTGTGTAATTTGCTGTGTATGTTAATGGTAATGCAACGGAGAGAGATAGTTTGTGAATCTGACGTTAATGCGCACTTCTTATGTTTTGTTTGTTCAGCTCTTACGATGATTTTTGGAGTGAAAACGGACATAATAAACTTAATAAACCATCAGTAAAGTTTGGCCATCATTCAGACGGGGTAAACGCGACAATCTGTGTCCAAAAACATCTCTGGATAAGGTTTTCACACTGACAGCTGTCACTGTAAGATATAGCAACTCCGTTTGTTTGTCCGAGTTAGCAACAGTAACTAAGGGGGGCGGGGCTTACCGATAGGTCAGTTCACATCAGGACTGAAATTGGATTTGCAGCGGTTCTCTCTCCTCTCGCTGCTATTGTCCGTGCAGCTCCTGGTCGTGAAGGTTTTCCTCAGGAGCAGGTCTGAAGGTTTGCAGGAAAGGTGGAAAGTGTTTCCACATGGACTAATTAGTATTTTCATTGCAAACGCAGGAAACAATTTACAGTGCAATTGTAGTCATTGTGTTCTCTTGATCCTTTTTTTATTTTGTAATTGAATGCAAATGTGTTGGTGGAGCGGGAAATCCCTGATGGAGGAAAACCAACAGGAATCAGACGTGCGGCCAATATCATTAAACTCAGGGAACATTGTGGCGGTTTCCTGCATCTGAATGAGGGTTTGAGTGTTTTTATTAGTGTTCACAGAGTCCATGAAATGTGCAGTGTGTGCGTCACCATTACTATCTTATATTTACATGCAAGAATTACAGTCGTTTGTGTTGTGTTTTATCACGGGTGGGATGTAACCCTCGGCTGAGTTTGTCCTCTCTGTTCTCTGTGATCCGGCCGTCAAATGTTTAACCAATATTAATTTCCAGCGAGTCTGCTGTTGTTCTTGGGATGGACTCGTGGCATCTTTGGCCGTGTTGGTTTGTGAGCGCTGGTGCAGATGTTTGTGCAGCACACACCAGAACTACAGAGTGAGTGTGTTGGTCATAATGTTTAGAGGAATCACTCTGTCTCGTCTTCAGCTTGTGTGATTTCACTTCTGCTACAGTCCTTCACCAGATCTGACCGTTATTCACACCAGAATTATGATTTCAGAGTCAGTTTCATATTTCTGAAAGAACCGAATGAACTTGCGTTTTCCTCTGATGCTTTTCTCTTCAGCTCTGCACCCCCGCACCGATATTGGGTCCAATATTGCATCATCATAATCATTTGAAAAAATCTAGAAGTTGTACAGCACAAAACTAGACATATATGGTATCGTTTAGAACCTCAGCTTTCTGGATAACCTAATCACTTTTGCATTTATTTTACCTAGAAAAAGATAATAAGGTCTGAATTTGACCCCCCCCCCCCTTGAGAAAATCATATGAATAATATTAAATTTCATATTTATATCACACAATCTCACCAAAAATAGACAAGTCATATATCAAATGAAAGCTCTTAACCTCAGGAATATCACTGTGCAGTTCATTTCACAGATCCAACACTTTACAGTAACGTTATTATCAAAAGAATCACGAAGATGGAAATGACTCCTTTGAACAAGCAAACACATGAGTCATATTCCTGTTCGGATCAATAACGCGTTGTGGAGCTAATAGCCTCAAACGCCATATCCGCTTGTTCCTTATGTGGCGTTCACACCGGACGCGTTTGATGGAATAATTTGCGCTAATCGCGCGAAGGTAGACGCTTGAACATTTTGAGTTTTCTCGCTTCATTCGCGCATGACATTCACTTCACAACGACGTGAATTCGCCTCATGGGCGGGGCTTCTGCCAGCAGCTCGTCTCGTTGAGAAATGGCTGTCATGGGCTGTGTTTACATGTCTTTTTTGTTAAAGGGTTAGTTCACCCAAAAATTAAAATTCTGTCATTAATTACTTACCTCATGTCGTTGGACACCCGTCAGACCCCAAATGAAGATATTTTAGTGTAAATCTGATGCTCTGAAAGGCCTCCATTGGCTCAATGCACTTTACACTCTCAAGACCCTTAAAAGACACTAAAGACGTCGTTACAAAGTCCATCTCACTACAGCGGCTCTACAATAACTTTATGAATCGGCGAGAATAGTTTTTGTGCGCAAAAAAACCCTAAATAACGACTTATATAGTGATGACGATTTCAAAACACGGCCTCATGAAGCTTCAAAGCGTTATGAATCAGTGAGTCAATTCAGCAGTTTTGAATTGCCAAAGTCACGTGATTTCAGCAGTTTGGCGGTTTGACACGCGATCCGAATCATGAATCGACTCACTGATTCATAACGCTTCGAAGCTTCATGAGGCCGTGTTTTGAAATCGTCATCACTATATAAGTCGTTATTTAGGGTTTTTTTGCGCACAAAAACTATTCTCGCCGATTCATAAAGTTATTGTAGAGCCGCTGTAGTGAGATGGACTTTGTAACGACGTCTTTAGTGTCTTTTAAGGGTCTTGAGAGTGTAAAGTGCAATTGTGCATGGTGAACTAACCCTTTAAAATCTACTGTTAATGTGTGACAAAACGTAGTTTTAAGACTTTTTCAGGCGATAATGTAGTTGTTTAAAGCTCAAATGTGTGGTTTATTTATATAAAGAGTGCCTATTTGAACATGTGATCTGGTGTTTTGGGAGTTGTGAGCTCCAGTGGATCAGCGGCGCTCATTAACCCGGTGAGATCAGCCTTTCCTCAGCCAGTTCTTCTGCCGCTGGCTCTGATGTCTCTGTGGCGGCTCCAGATATAATTCGTCTTGTAACGGCCGATCTTTGCTCTCATGGATCTATAATTTGTTCCCTGGCAAATCGTTTAGGCTGAGGGCAAAGTGAAGTTTCATTACTTTATATTTTTAGGCTATAACTGTACGTTGCAGTTGTAACGTTAGCCTACTAGCACTGACTTTGAATGTTTGACTGAATTGTTTGCTTTATTTCATGTGTAGCTTATTATACCTTTTACTTATACTTTTGTATTATTGATCAAACATAAACTTGCATTTAACAAAAAGAGACTGGGTTGTGTTTCATGTCATTTAATGTTATCACAGTGATAATCATATTGTCTGAACCAGATATTAATATACAGATTTTCTCCTCATTGTTGTCACTACTAGAGCAAGCTCCTGATTGGTTAACACGGCGCGAATATCCGGCAAAGTTCCGATTTTTCAACTTGAGCGATTCGCGCGATTCCTGCTAATCACAATTCACAATTCGAATCACATTGCACATCCATCCATCCATCTTTATATCATCCATCCATCCATCCATCCATCTTTATATCATCCATCCATCCATCTTTATATCATCCATCCATCCATCTTTATATCATCCATCCATCCATCCTTATATCATCCATCCATCCATCCATCCATCTTTATATCATCCATCCATCCATCCTTATATCATCCATCCATCCATCCATCCATCTTTATATCATCCATCCATCCATCCATCCATCCATCTTTATATCATCCATCCATCCATCCTTATATCATCCATCCATCCATCCATCTTTATATCACCCATCCATCCATCTTTATATCATCCATCCACCCATCCATCCATCCGTCCATCTATCCATCTTTATTTCATCCATCCATCCATCCATCCATCTTTATATCACCCATCCATCCATCCATCTTTATATCACCCATCCACCCATCTATCCATCTTTATATCATCCATCCATCCATCCATCTTTATATCACCCATCCATCCGTCCATCTATCCATCTTTATATCATCTATCCATCCATCCATCCGTCTTTATATCATCCATCCATCCGTCCATCTATCCATCTTTATATCATCCATCCATCCATCCATCCATCTTTATATCATCCATCCATCCATCTATCCATCTTTATATCATCTATCCATCCATCCATTCATCTGTCTTTATATCATCCATCCATCCATGCATCTTTATATCATCCATCCATCCATCCATCCATCTTTATATCATCCATCCATCCAACCATCTTTATATCATCCATCCATCTATCCATCTTTATATCATCTATCCATCCATCCATCCGTCTTTATATCATCCATCCATCCATCCATCTTTATATCATCCATCCACCCATCTATCCATCTTTATATCATCCATCCATCCATCCATCCATCCGTCTTTATATCATCCATCCATCCATCCATCTTTATATCATCCATCCATCCATCCATCCAACCATCTTTATATCATCCATCCACCCATCTATACATCTTTATATCATCCATCCATCCAACCATCTTTATATCATCCACCCATCTATCCATCTTTATATCATCCATCCACCCATCTATCCATCTTTATATCATCCATCCATCCAACCATCTTTATATCATCCATCCACCCATCTATCCATCTTTATATCATCCATCCATCCAACCATCTTTATATCATCCATCCACCCATCTATCCATCTTTATATCATCCATCCATCCAACCATCTTTATATCATCCATCCACCCATCTATCCATCTTTATATCATCCATCCATCCAACCATCTTTATATCATCCATCTATCCATCTTTATATCATCCATCCATCTATCCATCTTTATATCATCTATCCATCCATCCATCCGTCTTTATATCATCCATCCATCCATCCATCCATCCATCTTTATATCATCCATCCACCCATCTATACATCTTTATATCATCCATCCATCCATCCATCCATCTTTATATCATCCATCCATCCAACCATCTTTATATCATCCATCCACCCATCTATCCATCTTTATATCATCCATCCACCCATCTATCCATCTTTATATCATCCATCCATCCAACCATCTTTATATCATCCATCCACCCATCTATCCATCTTTATATCATCCATCCATCTATCCATCTTTATATCATCCATCCATCCATCCAACCAACCATCTTTATATCATCCATCCACCCATCTATACATCTTTATATCATCCATCCATCCATCCATCTTTATATCATCCATCCATCCACCCATCCATCCATCTTTATATCATCCATCCACCCATCTATCCATCTTTATATCATCCATCCATCCATCCATCTTTATATCATCCATCCACCCATCTATCCATCTTTATATCATCCATCCATCCAACCATCTTTATATCATCCATCCACCCATCTATCCATCTTTATATCATCCATCCATCCAACCATCTTTATATCATCCATCTATCCATCTTTATATCATCCATCCATCTATCCATCTTTATATCATCTATCCATCCATCCATCCGTCTTTATATCATCCATCCATCCATCCATCCATCCATCTTTATATCATCCATCCACCCATCTATACATCTTTATATCATCCATCCATCCATCCATCCATCTTTATATCATCCATCCATCCAACCATCTTTATATCATCCATCCACCCATCTATCCATCTTTATATCATCCATCCATCCAACCATCTTTATATCATCCATCCACCCATCTATCCATCTTTATATCATCCATCCATCTATCCATCTTTATATCATCCATCCATCCATCCAACCAACCATCTTTATATCATCCATCCACCCATCTATCCATCTTTATATCATCCATCCATCCATCCATCTTTATATCATCCATCCATCCATCCAACCAACCATCTTTATATCATCCATCCACCCATCTATACATCTTTATATCATCCATCCATCCATCCATCCATCTTTATATCATCCATCCATCCAACCATCTTTATATCATCCATCCACCCATCTATCCATCTTTATATCATCCATCCACCCATCTATCCATCTTTATATCATCCATCCATCCAACCATCTTTATATCATCCATCCACCCATCTATCCATCTTTATATCATCCATCCATCTATCCATCTTTATATCATCTTTCCATCCATCCATCCGTCTTTATATCATCCATCCAACCATCTATCCATCTTTATATCATCTTTCCATCCATCCATCCGTCTTTATATCATCCATCCAACCATCAATCCATCTTTATATCATCCATCCATCTATCCATCCATCTTTATATCATCCATCCACCCATCTATACATCTTTATATCATCCATCCATCCATCCATCTTTATATCATCCATCCATCCAACCA
>JARQWZ010001592.1:40000-72500 GCA_033150135.1 Gobio occitaniae
ACGGCAGGTCAAGGGTTCGATTCGCAGGGAATGCAGGATCTGATCAAACACCAAATGCATTGCAAGTCTCTTTGGATTAAAGTTTCTGCCAAATGCAATCAAGTACATGTGAAAACTAGAGGTGTGTGTCAGGGGTGTTCTGAAGGCTTGAGCACGTCATCGTGTCATTGCTAAGATGTTCTAGAAGCTATGGGTTGCTATAGGATTGTGCTGGTTGCTAAAGGATGATTTTATGGTTGTTTATGGTTGTTAGGAGGTTGCTAGGGTATTTGGGTGGTTGCTAGGGAGTTCCGAGTGTATATTAGTGTGTTTCTAGGGCATTTCAAGGGTTTGTTAAGGGTTTTTGATTGGAAATTAGTGGATGTTACTAGAGTGTTTTGGGTGGTTGTTGAGGGGTTTTGAGTGGATATTAGTTTGTTGCTAGGGTGTTTTGAGTGGTTGCTAGGAGGTTCCGAGTGTATATTGGTGTGTTTCTAGGGCATTTCTAGTGTTTGTTAAGGGTTTTTGATTGGACAATTAGTGGATGTTGCTAGGGTGTTTTGAGTGGTTGCTAGGGGGTTCCGAGTGTATTTTAGTGTTTTTTAGGCCATTTTGGGTGTTTGTTAAGGGGTTCTGAATGTAGTGTGTTGCTAAGGCATTTTGGGCAGTTGTTAAGGGGTTTTGAGTGGATGTTAGTTGGTTGTTAGGAGGTTGCTAGGGTGTTTTGGGTGCATGCTAGTGGGTTCTGAGTGTATATTAGTGTGTTAAGGGTTTTTTAAGGGGTTCGAAATGTAGTGTGTTGCTAAGGCATTTGGGGCAGTTGTTAAGGGGTTTGGAGTGGATGTTAGTTGGTTGCTAGGGTATTTGGGTGGTTGCTAGGGGGTTCCGAGTGTATATTAGTGTGTTTCTAGGGCATTTCAAGGGTTTGTTAAGGGTTTTTGATTGGAAATTAGTGGATGTTACTAGAGTGTTTTGGGGTGGTTGTTGAGGGGTTTTGAGTGGATATTAGTTTGTTGCTAGGGTGTTTTGAGTGGTTGCTAGGAGGTTCAGAGTGTATATTGGTGTGTTTCTAGGGCATTTGTAGTGTTTGTTAAGGGTTTTTGATTGGACAATTAGTGGATGTTGCTAGGGTGTTTTGAGTGGTTGCTAGGGGGTTCCGAGTGTATATTAGTGTTTTTAGGCCATTTTGGGTGTTTGTTAAGGGGTTCTGAATGTAGTGTGTTGCTAAGGCATTTTGGGCAGTTGTTAAGGGGTTTTGAGTGGATGTTAGTTGGTTGCTAGGAGGTTGCTAGGGTGTTTTGGGTGGGTGCTAGTGGATTCTGAGTGTATATTAGTGTGTTTAGGCCATTTTGGGTGTTTGCTAAGGGGTTCTGAATGTAGTGTGTTGCTAAGGCATTTTGGGCAGTTGTTAAGGGGTTTTGAGTGGATGTTAGTTGGTTGCTAGGAGGTTGCTAGGGTGTTTTGGGTGGGTGCTAGTGGGTTCTGAGTGTATATTAGTGTGTTTAGGCCATTTTGGGTGTTTGTTAAGGGGTTCTGAATGTAGTGTGTTGCTAAGGCATTTTGGGCAGTTGTTAAGGGGTTTTGAGTGGATGTTAGTTGGTTGCTAGGAGGTTGCTAGGGTGTTTTGGGTGGGTGCTAGTGGGTTCTGAGTGTATATTAGTGTGTTTAGGCCATTTTGGGTGTTTGTTAAGGGGTTCTGAATGTAGTGTGTTGCTAAGGCATTTTGGGCAGTTTTTAAGGGGTTTTGAGTGGATGTTAGTTGGTTGCTAGGAGGTTGCTAGGGTGTTTTGAGTGGTCGCTAGGGGGGTTCCGAGTGTATATTAATGTGTTAAGGGTTTTTTAAGGGGTTCTGAATGTAGTGTGTTGCTAAGGCATTTTGGGCAGTTGTTAAGAGGTTTTGAGTGGATGTTAGTTGGTTGCTAGGAGGTTGCTAGGGTGTTTTGAGTGTTTGCTAGGGGGTTCCGAGTGTATATTAGTGTGTTAAGGTTTTTTAAGGGGTTCTGAATGTAGTGTGTTGCTAAGGCATTTGGGGCAGTTGTTAAGGGGTTTGGAGTGGATGTTAGTTAGTTGCTAGGAGGTTGCTAGGGGGTTTTGGGCGGGTGCTAGGGGGTTCCGAGTGTATATTAGTGTGTTTAGGCCATTTTGGGTATTTGTTGAGGGGTTCTGAATGTAGTGTGTTGCTAAGGCATTTTGGGCAGTTTATAAGGGGTTTTGAGTTGATGTTAGTTGGTTGCTAGGAGGTTGCTATGGTGGGGTTTTGGGTGGTTTCTAGGGGGTTCTGGGTGTAAATTAGTGTGTTGCTAAGGCATTTTGGACAGTTGTTGAGGGGTTTTGAGTGGATGTTAGTTGGTTGCTAGGAGGTTTCTAGGGTGTTTTGGGTGGGTGCTAGTGGGTTCTGAGTGTATATTAGTGTGTTTAGGCCATTTTGGGTATTTGTTGAGGGGTTCTGAATGTAGTGTGTTGCTAAGGCATTTTGGGCAGTTGTTAAGAGGTTTTGAGTGGATGTTAGTTGGTTGCTAGGAGGTTGCTAGGGTGTTTTGAGTGTTTGCTAGGGGGTTCCGAGTGTATATTAGTGTGTTAAGGTTTTTTTAAGGGGTTCTGAATGTAGTGTGTTGCTAAGGCATTTGGGGCAGTTGTTAAGGGGTTTGGAGTGGATGTTAGTTAGTTGCTAGGAGGTTGCTAGGGGGTTTTGGGCGGGTGCTAGGGGGTTCCGAGTGCATATTAGTGTGTTTAGGCCATTTTGGGTATTTGTTGAGGGGTTCTGAATGTAGTGTGTTGCTAAGGCATTTTGGGCAGTTTATAAGGGGTTTTGAGTTGATGTTAGTTGGTTGCTAGGAGGTTGCTATGGTGGGGTTTTGGGTGGTTTCTAGGGGGTTCTGGGTGTAAATTAGTGTGTTGCTAAGGCATTTTGGACAGTTGTTGAGGGGTTTTGAGTGGATGTTAGTTGGTTGCTAGGAGGTTTCTAGGGTGTTTTGGGTGGGTGCTAGTGGGTTCTGAGTGTATATTAGTGTGTTTAGGCCATTTTGGGTGTTTGCTAAGGGGTTCTGAATGTAGTGTGTTGCTAAGGCATTTTGGGCAGTTGTTAAGGGGTTTTGAGTGGATGTTAGTTGGTTGCTAGGAGGTTGCTAGGGTATTTTGGGTGGTTGCTTCTGAGTGTATAATAGTGCATTTAAGGCATTTGGGGTGTGTGTTGCTAGGAGGTTGCTAAGGTATTTTGATCCTTGTGAATTAGTTTTGAGTGCATATTAGTGTGTTGCTATGAGGCTGCTTAAGTGTTTTTGTCCTTGTTTATGGGTTTTGAGTGTATATTAGTGTGTTACTATGTGGTTGCTAGGTTGTTTTGGGTGGTTGTTAATGGGTTGTGTGGTTCCTAGTAGGTTGCTAGGGTGCTTGTTAAGGGATTCTGAATGTTTATTAGTGTGTCACTAGTGTGCTGTGTTTGGGTCTTTGTAAAGGGGTTTTGAGTGTATAGTAGTGTGTTTCTATGGTGTTTTGTTAATGGGTTGCTAGGGTGTTTTTGAGTTTGTTCCTACAGTGTTTTGGGTGGTTGTTAAGGGGTTTTGAGTGTATATTAGTGTGTTGTGTTTTCTTTTGTGTTGTAGTCAGATTGTGATGTGTTGTTGTGCTGGTGGCGTTTTACTCGGTCAGTGTCCCTCACAAGGGGGCAGACTTGCTCTCTCTCTCTCTCTCTCTCTCTCTCTCTCTCTCTCTCTCTCTCTCTCTCTCTCTCTCTCTCTCTCGTCTTATATCAGGGGTGTGGCTATCGATTGTTCATCTGTGATAATAAAATATAATATCTGTTCCCTAATAATCTTATTTTGTCTGTATAAACGCACGTATGCAATCCTTTAATAGCCTTTAGATCGCTGGACTTGATGAGTGAGATCTCATTATAAAGATGAAAATGCTGGTTCATTGATTGTATGTGGGTCTTTGGGTCACAGATGTGCTTGATGTTTTTATGGTTTCATTTGTAAAAAAAAATCATATTTTATCATATTTAACCGCCCTAGACATCAATCGCAGTAAAGAGGGTTTGTTCAGATTAGTGTGAGTTTTCAATGGCATATTGTTAAACTATTACCCGCAGTCCTAAGTATGTGCTTACGGCCCTGCAGAGCGCCAGGAGTTATTCATCATCATCACTAACCATATGTCATCATAACCCATTAGTATGAATGATGGGATGGGTCGTGTGGATTTGGCTGATGGTCTAATGGGGAAACATTTAAACAATAAAAGAGTGAAATCTGTCAGATGTTAGTTAGAGAGTGACAGAGCGTAATCATTTGAGGTGATCAGTGTGAGTGATCAACACCAGCACGCTTGAAGGAGGGTATTTTGGGTGGTTGCTAGGGTGTTGCTATGGTGGTTGCAGATGTATAGTCTGTGTGTGGTGTGAGGCGGGTCTCTCTCACCAGAATGGACTCCATTAATGTAATGAGTTTTAAATTTATGGTGAAGGTGCAGCCGGATTGTGCTGTAGTGCAGGAACCCAGCGCTCATCAGGATGGCCGGCGTAAATCAATGATCAATGCACTTTTAGCCCTGACCATCACTGATCCCTGATCAGATCATGAGACGGACTTTATGAGCGTCTGTCAGGATGAGATTCATACACACACAGAGAAACGTGTTAGCATAGGCTGTTAAAAACAGTCGCTCGTCTGCGTGTTTCGCTGTAGCCAATGTTTCTTCATTAGTGTGTGTGTGTGTGTGTGTGTGTGTGTGTACATTAATTGACTTCAGAGGCTTTAGGTACTCAGATTAGCTCTGGGACGACAATGCAAGTGCATTTATAACACACTCACATAGGCACTTACTCTCACACGCACACACACAAAGGCACTCACTCACACAAACACACTTATATTTACACTCGCACACACTCAGACACACACACTCGTGCACGCTTACACACACACGCACAGACAGACAGACACACACTATCACTTGCACACATGCACACACACATTCACACACACACACAGACAGACAGACACACACTTACACTCACAGACACACACACACACACACACAGATTTACACTCACTCACCCACAGACACACACACACACACACACACACGTACACTTACACACACCCTCACACACAGACACACACACCCTCACACAGACACACACACACATACTCTCTCACACACACACACACACACACACACACACACACTTATACACACCCTCACACACAGACACACATTTACACTCAGACATGCATTCACACACATACAGACACACTTGTACTCTCTCACACACACACACACACACACACACACTTATACACACCCTCACACACAGACACACACATTTACACTCAGACATGCACACTTACACACACTCATGTACAGACACACTCACACACACACAAACACACACACTTACACTCACAGACACACACACACTCACGTACACTTACACACACACATATGTACACTCACACAAACACACACACACACACACACACACACTTATACACACCCTCACACAGACACACACACACTGACACATGCATTCACACACATACAGACACACTTATACTCTCTCACACACACACACACACACTTATACACACCCTCACACACAGACACACACATTTACACTCACACATGCATTCACACACATACAGACACACTTATACTCTCTCTCACACACACACACACACACACACACACTTATACACACCCTCACACACAGACACACACATTTACACTCAGACATGCACACTTACACACACTCATGTACAGACACACTCACACACACACAAACACACACACTTACACTCACAGACACACACACACTCACGTACACTTACACACACACATATGTACACTCACACAAACACACACACACACACACACTTATACACACCCTCACACAGACACACACACACTGACACATGCATTCACACACATACAGACACACTTATACTCTCTCACACACACACACACACACTTATACACACCCTCACACACAGACACACACATTTACACTCACACATGCATTCACACACATACAGACACACTTATACTCTCTCTCACACACACACACACACACACACACACACACACACACACACACACTTATACACACCCTCACACACAGACACACACATTTACACTCAGACATGCACACTTACACTCACACACACTCATGTACACACACACTCACACCCACACAAACACACACACTTACACTCACAGACACACACACACTCACGTACACTTACACACACACATATGTACACTCACACAAACACACACACACACACACACACACACACACACACACACACTTATACACACCCTCACACAGACACACACACACTGACACATGCATTCACACACATACAGACACACTTATACTCTCTCACACACACACACACACACACACACTTATACACACACTCACACACACACAAACACACACACTTACACTCACAGACACACACACACTCACGTACACTTACACACACACATATGTACACACACACACACACACACACACACACACTTATACACACCCTCACACAGACACACACACACTGACACATGCATTCACACACATACAGACACACTTATACTCTCACACACACACACACACACTTATACACACCCTCACACACACACAGACACGCACACACACACACTCACACATGCATTCACACACACAGACACATTCACGCAGACACTCACTCACACACACACACACACGCACACATACTCACAGCTGCTTTGAGACTTGTGTGACAAAACTACATTTCCCATCATCCTCTGCGGCACATGAATAAACACTAATAGTGAACTAGAGAGTGATAACGTAGCAGTATAAAGTATATTTCATAGAGTCTCTGGCGTTTAGGTAAATACTTTATACTGTAAAGTATGATTCATGTTCTCAGATCTGTTAATGATGCATCATTTCTTCCATAAACTTTTTCTTCTGTGTCTCGTTCATTCAGACGAGTTGAATTCAGGTTAATTCTTCATTTCCATGTGTGTTTAACCCAGTTGTCATTCCATCAGCTCATGTTATCGTGTTTTATCTACAAAAACAACTCCTTTTAATCAGAATCAGTTTGTTTGACTTCTGCCAATACTCATCAGAGCTGCTGGAACTCAAGATTCTGGAGCTGAGGAGGAGAACGACAGGCCAATCAGATAAAGATGTGCGGATGAGTGTGAGCTGCTCGTGTTTCTCTGAGCGCATCAGTGTGTGTGTGTGTGTGTGTTCACGTCTGGACCCCATCCTGTCTCTGCTGTCTCACGTCTTCTCACGCACACACACACACACACACACACACACACACACACACACAGACACACATTATCTCTCTCTGTCTCTCTCACACACAAACTCACTCTCACTCAAACACACACACACATTATCTCTCTCTATCTCTCACACACACACTCTCTCTCGCTCTCTCTATCTCTCTCTCTCTCACACACACATACACTCTCACTCACACACACACACATTATCTCTCTCTCTCTCTCTCTCACACACACACACACTCTCTCGCTCTCTCTCTCTCTCTCTCTCTCTCTCTCTCTCTCTCTCACACACAAACTCACTCTCACTCACACACACACACACTCTCTCTCGCTCTCTCTCTCTCTCTCTCTCTCTCTCTCACACACAAACTCACTCTCATTCACACACACACACACATTATCTCTCTCTATCTCTCACACACACACTCTCTCTCTCGCTCTCTCTCTCTCTCACACACACACACACACTCTCTCGCTCTCTCACACACACACACACACACACACACACACACACACACACACACACACACACACACACACACACACACACACACACACACACACACACACACACACATACACTTACTTTCTCCCTCTCTCTCTCTCTCTCTCTCTCTCTCTCTCTCACACACACATACACACACTTTCTCTCTCTCTCTCTCACACACACACACACACACACATATACACTTACTTTCTCCCTCTCTCTCTCTCTCTCACACACACACACACACACACACTCTCTCTCTCTCTCTCACACACACACACACACACACACGCACACACACACACACACACACACACTCACACACACACATTCTCTCTCTCAGATGATGAGAATCAATCTGTAACTAATATCTGAATACTGATTGTTTTCTTATCTTCCAGCGATACCGTCGGTCTCTTAGACATAATACAGTGTGTGTGTCTTTATCAGACAGTCTTTAAAGAGACAGTTCATCTCAAAATAAACATACACTCATCATTTCTTTCATCTGTGAGGAACTAAAGCAGATGTTCAGTCAAAAGTTTTTAGTGTTTTTTAAAAAGAGTCTCTTCTGCTCACCAAGGCTGTGTTTATGATCATAACTCCAGTCTTCAGTGTAATATTCCTCCAGTGTAGATCATTTGTTCTCTGTGTGAATATACAGTAAAGGCTCATTTATTCATTCCTCCAGTCTTCAGTGTCACATGACCCTTCACTAATCACTCTCATATGAGGATCTGTTGATCAACACACATTTATAATTATTATCAGTGTTTATATTTCTAGAATAGAATCTTTTGTAATGTTATAAATGTCACTTTTAATCAATTCAATGCGTCCTTGATGAATAAAAGAACATTTCTGATTGAAATCTTAGTTCTTTTTTGGCAGATTATTTAGCTTGCTTTAGGTAAAAACTTTAAAGTAAAAAACACTTAGATTTTTCCCACAGAAAACTTTTTTTTTTTTTACTGTTACTGTACTTATCTAGTAAACCTAAAATCTAGTAGGCCTACCTAAAGCTCATTTATTATGCAGGTCTTTGTTTCTCAGGAATGATCACATTATTATTCATGTTCACGCCTCCTCGCAAAAGGCCTGAGTAAAGAAAAAGTGTTATACAAAATGTAAATGATTATATTGTTTTATGTGAATGAGTCGGCTCAATGATTCTCACATCAGTTTAAAGCAAAAACTCTTGGCAAATACACCCATTAGTCAAAGGTCTTGTGAACACATATCTATTGTGTGTTTTGAAGCCTTAATTAAATTTTTTTTTTTTTTTTTTTTTTTTTTGAAAATTATGCATAAACATTATTCTCTCAAAAATACAACCATGTACATACATTTTGCTCACATATTATGGTCGCCCAGTTTGTGCTGAATACAGTGTGATTACACTTTTGCCATTAATATGTTTATAAGCAACTGAAAAATGCACAAATGTCAGAGCATGTCAACTTCTAAACAGCTCAGACTCCTAGGAGTTAATGATGCAAGACTGTTGAGACCAGATTTATTTGGCCTGTTTTCGTTTAGTATAAATTGTATCTTAATTTGAATCAATGTTTTTAATATAGTTGCTTCTTATTATATAAGAAATCAATATAACAGACAATAGCCTTAGAGCTGATTGAGTGTAAATGAGCACAGAATGTCACTTTTTCTTGACCCGTTTTTTTCCGAGGAACACTTTCTGAGATGTTTTAAGCGTGTCGAGGGGCTTTGCTCTTCAAAACCCGGCCGTGTAATCTGGGTCAAAGTCTCATTATCATTTCCAGGAGCTTCCATTGAGGTTTGGACCCGGCTTCCTGCGCTGCATTCATCTCTCTAATCCACACGCTACCTGATCTCCTCTCGCAATATCACCCAAAGTCCTTTAGTCACGCCGCAGATCATCTGACCTGTGTTTCAGCCGCCGCCTCTGATCATCTGAAGTTCAGACAAGCTCCTACAGGACCTGATGGAAACCCCGCCGCGTGTGTGAGAAGCCCCAGAATGGGCATTTACCCACCGCTGCGTTCATTAGACTCTGCACATCTCTGAGGTTTGATTGCGCCTCTCTCAGTCCGAGTGATAAAAGGAAACGAGTGAAACAAGGCGACTCGTAAATGACCCCCATCCGTCGTGCTAAATGTGTCAGTGGAGTAGTAATAGCGCTTCATTAACACGCCGGGCTGGAAATGGCTTTTCTCGCTGCGTTTTGACTAAGACTGAGTCTCTGCTCCAGATCATTTGGTGAAAACGAGCGGCTCCTGCTGAGGAGACCATCGCTGTCACTCAACTTCACGTTCAGCTTTTGATCGGTGGGATTTTTAATGTTTTTAGATTAACCCTTGTACGGCCTTCGTTTGGGAATTACACTCCGGGTCTTTGGGGTCTCCACAGGCAACAAAATGTAATTTTGTTACAAGACAATAGTTTTTTTTTTAGAACAAATGTAATTTTACTCTGTTTATTAATGTTTTTACTCAACATCTGTGCAGTTTTTGGAGTATTTTTAATATTATTTTAATTTATGTAAATAAATTAATAAATATTTTTTTAATGGATTTTCACACAAAATCAGATTTTTCTGTAAAAGTCACTTTATAAAAGACCCAAATTTCTAACTTTCATCCGTGGGGATAACATGGATCATTTGACATGGTTTAGTGTAAGATTTTTGCCCATCTTTTGGAAAATACAGTAAAAAAAAACAGTCTAATTTCACCATTTTGATTTGAAATAGGCCCATGTAATGTCATTTATGATATAATTAACAAACAAGAAATATAAACAAAGCCATTTTTTTCAGATTAGTCATAAGATTAGTAATGAATGTGTGCATAATGCATATTGTACATTAATAATTCCATTTGTAGCTTTCAGTAAATAAAAAAGCTCAGCTTGTATTAGGCATAAGATTAGTAATGAATGTGTGCGTATTGTACATTAATTTAATCAATTTAGTTACCCAGCTTTCCTGTTAGCCTTTGGAAATTCATAAAACATATAAATATCAGTTAAACATATGTTTACTTTCTTCACTGACAAAAATGAAAAACTTTATCAGTCATATCTGACATGGTTTTCAAGCTGTTATCTCATTTTTTGGCGTTCAGAACATCTTAAAATGCACAGATGTAGATCATAGAAATCTACATTTTCTTGGGGGGCATGTAAATAATAAACACTATTTCATAGTGAGAATTGGAGCCTAAACTAAAGTCTTACCAATTTTTTTTTTTACATTCGCAAATGACAAAAATATTCGCAGCACGACTCGACGTCAAGTGCGAGATTTGTAGCTAAACTAAATGTTTCATATTTGACAGCTGCTTCTTTAAGTCAGAAATGTTAAACAAATGACAAAAATATTGGTAAGACTTTAGTTTAGGGTCCAATTCTCTCGCTGAAAGTCCTAGAATCGCCCCTGAGTGTCAGGATGATTATATGATGCTCAAGACACAATTATGATTATTATTAAAGTTCAAAAGAACAGTATTTATCTGAAATTGGAAGCGTTCGCAACAATGTACTACCATTCAAATGTTTTGGGTCAGTAGAATTTTTTCTTAATTTTTTGGGGGGGAAAGAACGTAAAGAAATGAATACATTCATTCAACAAGGATGCATTAAATTGTCTGAAATTGTGTCAAATTGGCTCATATCAACTCATTTTTGAAGTCCCCCTGTAGTCAATAATTTTTTCCCTAAAACTTGTCTTTAGCCCTATTTGGACGGTAATTGTTTCTCACGTGGACGTCCGTAAAAATAAATGTGCATGACCTCAGTGATAAACTGGTTCGTTCGGATGTGGTGAGTTAGTGACTATATTATATTTTATATCAACTGAAAAATATCCCAGGATATTTCTCTTTAGACTCTCTTGAGAGTAATGATATGCTAAGCCCCGCCCCCCTCAAGACGTGATTGGCCACAACCAGGGCTTTAACATTAACGTAAATTTAACATTGACATTAACGTTTTTGCTCAGCAGTCACTGTGACTAGGGGTTTTCCAAAGTGAATAGCCACTCAGCATTTTCTCCGGACACAATGTTGTTGTTGGGAAAGTTGTTTTTGGCTGTATGCAAGTCATATAGCTAAGGATGCATTAAATTGACATTTACAATGTTGCAAAATATTCTATTTCAAATAAATGCTGTTCTTTTGAGCTTTATATTCATCAGAGAATCATGAGAAATAAATTGTATCACGGTTTCCACAAAAATATGAACATTGATAATAATCATAAATGTTTGTTGAGCATCAGATCCTCATATTAGAATGATTTGTGAAGGGTCATGTGACACTGAAGACTGGAGTAATGATGATAAATTCAGCTTTAATCACAGGATATAAATTACACTTTAACCTATATTCACATAGAAAACAGCTGATCGACATTACAAAAATATTTCACAATATTACAGTTTTTTTGTATTTTTTATCAAATAAAAGCAGGTGAGCAGAAGAGACTTCTTCTAAAAATATCTCACCGATCCAAAACTTTAGAACGGCGGTCTATGTAAACTTTTGTAAATACCCCATTAAATGTTTTGACGGTACACTCTTCCATTGCATATATATATATATATATATATCTTTTTGTCTTGTTTTCCGGCAGAAATACCCACGAGGTGACATTAGTCAAGCGGCTCCTTTCCAGTCTTTGGGGAGACACAAATGTTTTTCATTGGCAATCTGTATTTGTGAGTGTAGTTTCCATCTCCTCCTGACAGGAGCTCACAGATGGACCGTAATGACGGCCTCTGAAAGTCAATGTGTGTGTGTGTGAGTGGTCAGCTGATGGTTTGGGAATGAAACGGGTCTTTGCACAAGCAGTGGCGGGTTTACTGTGTTCCCACTGCTGATATTCATCATTTAACAGGAGGCTCGTTCTCATTCTAGTCAAGAGTGGAATACTAGCTCACTACTTACTGGATGTTTTGAACAATGTTCTGTGCACTGGCCACTTTAAACAGTAATTATTGCAGAATAAACATTGCAGTTATCAGGTCAGAAATAAATGCGTCACACTGGAGAAGTGTGTTTAAATCTCATCTGTTCACCCATGGGCGTCTGAACACCAGCTGTGATCAGGAGCATTGCTGGAGCTGCTATTGGAGGAGCTGAAACCACTGACCATTGACCAACACACACCTGCTCTAAAGTCAATAGTGCAGTGTTTGTGTGTTATTTAAAGAGTGTGTTAGTAACGTGAGTAGTATGAGCCTACAGACAGTGCACAACACACACACACTCTGATTATAACAGAGAGCCTGTTCGGATGAAAACCGCTTCAGTGAGCTCAATTATTGTAACGCCGCATTTTTTTTCTCTCAGTAACGCTAACGCCGCTGTAACGTGAGAAACAGTAATTCTTTGATTACTCGTTACTGAAAAATAATTCCGTTATTAACGGCGTTTATCTATAACGGCGTTATTCCCATCACTGGCAGTAGCACACACACACACACACTGATTATTACACACACAGGGATGCGCAGCAGCACACACACACACTCTGATTATTACACACACAGGGATGCGCAGCAGCACACACACACACACACACTCTGATTATTACACATACAGGGATGCGCAGTAGCACACACACACACACACACTCTGATTATTACACACACAGGGACGCGCAGTAGCACACACACACACACACACTCTGATTATTACACACACAGGGATGCGCAGTAGCACACACACACACACACACTCTGATTATTACACACACAGGGATGCGCAGCAGCACACACACACACACACACTCTGATTATTACACACACAGGGACGCGCAGTAGCACACACACACACACTCTGATTATTACACACACAGGGATGCGCAGTAGCACACACACACACACACACACTGATTATTACACACACAGGGATGCGCAGCAGCACACACACACACACTCTGATTATTACACACACAGGGATGCGCAGCAGCACACACACACACACTCTGATTATTACACACACAGGGATGCGCAGCAGCACACACACACACACTCTGATTATTACACACACAGGGACGAAGGGACGCGCGCAGACCGTTTTTTCCGTCTTTAAATGAGCAAAAGTGGATTCGGACACGCCCTAAATGCTCCTGCGTCGTGAACTCAGATCATTAAAATATGGCCCTATGGATGTTTAATTATTATAAATGTATGGTAACGTAAGTTTGGGGTCAGTAAGATAAAAAAAAAAAAGGAAATTAATGCTTTTATTAAGCAAGTACACATTAAATTGCTCAAAAGTGACAGTAAAGACATTTATAATGTTACAAGTAAATGCTGTTCATTTGAACTTTATATTCATCAAAGAATCCTGAAAAATAAAATACATCAATATGAACATTGATAATAATCATAAATGTTTTTGATCATCAAATCCTCATATTAGAATGATTAGTGAAGGGTCATGTGACACTGAAGACTGGAGTAATGATGCTGAAAATCACAGGAATAAATGACAGTGCATAAATTAAAACTGTGATTTTCTAAATTGTATTATTATTTAAATCTTCTGAAAGTTTAGTGTTAGTCATATTTTAGTAGTATACTAGAGATGAGCTGCAGATGTGAACGTATAGATTTGATTGGCTCTATAAAGCGGGTGTCTCATGAATATTAATGAGGAGGCGTGTGATTGCGCTGCAGCAGGTTTCCGCTCAGTCTTGTTGTCTTTGAGTTGTCTTTGGTGTATCAGAGCGTGTCTGTCTCTCCGGCGGTGACCCGGGCCACAGGGGTCACTCACAGATCTCTGAGGAGAACAATGACCCAACATCCGCTGGGTCAACCGTGACGGGTCAGGATCAAACCACAGACTCGCTTTCACAGACAAGGCTTAAATTAGTCCCAGACTAAAATGCTGTTTTAACTGAAAGCATATCTTAAAATGGCAATGCCAGTGTTTTGTCTCAAGATGCACACCAGTAATGCTTTTTTCAAAGGCACATTTATTAAAGCCACTTAAATGTCCGAATTGAACTGAGGCCGAACCCTGGCTCAATCTCAGCCCTGTGAGTGCTGGTAATAGAGATGCTCGACTTAAACTCAATACAGAGAAGAGAGGTTTGTCTTTATACCAAATCATAACTAAAACTAAAACAATAAAAAAAAATGTCATTACATTAAATAAAACGAACATTAACTAAAATAAAATAAGTTTATTTTATTTTACTTTAACTAGTTGTCAAGGCAACATTTCTCAGCTAATTCACATTTAATATGTTAATGCACAGTTAATATTAGTTAATGCAGAGTTAATATTAGTTAATGCACAGTTAATATTAGTTAATGCACAGTTAATATTAGTTAATGCACAGTTAATATTAGTTAATGCACAGTTAATATTAGTTAATGCACAGTTAATATTAGTTAATGCACAGTTAATATTAGTTAATGCACAGTTAATATTAGTTAATGCAGAGTTAATATTAGTTAATGCAGAGTTAATATTAGTTAATGCACAGTTAATATTAGTTAATGCAGAGTTAATATTAGTTAATACACAGTTAATATTAGTTAATGCACAGTTAATATTAGTTAATGCACAGTTAATATTAGTTAATGCACAGTTAATATTAGTTAATGCACAGTTAATATTAGTTAATGCAGAGTTAATATTAGTTAATGCACAGTTAATATTAGTTAATGCACAGTTAATATTAGTTAATGCACAGCTAATATTAGTTAATGCACAGTTAATATTAGTGAATGCACAGTTAAAATTAGTTAATGCACAGCTAATATTAGTTAATGCACAGCTAATATTAGTTAATGCACAGTTAATATTAGTTAATACAATTAATATTAGTTAATGCACAGTTAATATTAGTTAATACAATTAATATTAGTTAATGCACATTTAATATTAGTTAATGCACAGCTAATATTAGTTAATGCACAGTTAATATTAGTTAATGCACAGTTAATATTAGTTAATGCACAGTTAATATTAGTTAATGCACAGCTAATATTAGTTAATGCACAGTTAATATTAGTGAATGCACAGCTAATATTAGTTAATGCACAGCTAATATTAGTTAATGCACAGCTAATATTAGTTAATGCACAGCTAATATTAGTTAATGCACAGTTAATATTAGTGAATGCACAGCTAATATTAGTTAATGCACAGCTAATATTAGTTAATGCACAGCTAATATTAGTTAATGCACAGTTAATATTAGTTAATGCACAGTTAATATTAGTTAATACAATTAATATTAGTTAATGCACAGTTAATATTAGTTAATGCACAGTTAATATTAGTTAATGCACTGTTAATGCATTAGTTATTGCACAGTGAGCTAACAACTATATTTTTACTAACATAAACAAAAATTAATAAATGCTTAAAAAATATTGCTCTTTGTTAGTTTAACTAATACATTTACTAATGCTAACTAATGAAACCTTATTGCAAAGTTACCATAAAATTAATAAAACTACATGCAACATATAAAAAATATGACAAAAACAACAAAATATCTAAAACTATAATTAACCTAAAAAAAAATGAAAGTGAAAACAGAATTCAGAATAGTAACAGAAACTTCTATATAAAATAGTGCAGCTTCATACTCACTCATGCGTGACCTCCTGACCCCGCTTGACCCCTCCGCCCTTGATATGTGTTCCCAGCGCGTACGGTCTGCTGATCACAGCGAGCGCGTCTTCCTGGCGTTCCCATGGTGTTTTGTAGTAAGTCTGTGCATTGCTGCGTGTCGTCTGAACATCTGTGGAGAGCCCGGATCATCTCAGAGCGGCCTCCTTCAGACCCGTACAGATGAGCTGAGCCCGCTGGTATCTCCTCCTCCAGCGCTCAGAAGAGATGTTTCATGTCCTGCACAAGAGCTTTCAGCATTTTAACTGCACAGATCAGAGTCATTAGCCCGATAAAGCGACTGTCTACCGTACTCTACATTATAAACATGATCAAAACGTTGTTGTCGCACACAATCTCCTCCAGTCCTGATGTCTCTGATTGATAGTTTAGACTCTATTGTCTTTTAGTGTAATTGCTTATGTGCTGTCAAATCTGCACTGCACAGTTAATATTAGTTAATGCACAGTTAATATTAATTAATGCACAGTTAATATTAGTTAATGCACAGTTAATAATAGTTGTATGCACAGTTAATATTAGTTAATGCACAGTTAATAATAGTTTATGCACAGTTAATATTAGTTAATGCACAGTTAATATTAGTTAATGCACAGTTAATATAAGTTAATGCACAGTTAAAATAGTTAATGCACAGTTAATAATAGTTTGTGCACAGTTAATATTAGTTAATGCACAGTTAATATTAGTTAATGCACATTTAATATGTTAATGCACAGTTAATATTAGTTAATGCACAGTTAATATTAGTTAATGCACAGTTAATATTAGTTAATGCACAGTTAATATTAGTTAATGCACATTTAATAATAGTTAATGCACAGTTAATAATAGTTGTATGCACAGTTAATATTAGTTAATGCACAGTTAATAATAGTTTATGCACAGTTAATATTAGTTAATGCACAGTTAATATTAGTTAATGCACAGTTAAAATAGTTAATGCACAGTTAATAATAGTTTGTGCACAGTTAATATTAGTTAATGCACAGTTAATATTAGTTAATGCACATTTAATATGTTAATGCACAGTTAATATTAGTTAATGCACAGTTAATATTAGTTAATGCACAGTTAATATTAGTTAATGCACAGTTAAAATAGTTAATGCACAGTTAATATTAGTTAATGCACAGTTTATATTAGTGAATGCACAGTTAATATTAGTTAATGCAGTTAATATTAGTTAATGCACATTTAATATTAGTTAATGCACATTTAATATTAGTTAATGCACAGTTAAAATTAGTTCATGCACAGTTAAAATAGTTAATGCACAGTTAATATTAGTTAATGCACATTTAATATTAGTTAATGCACAGTTAATATTAGTTAATGCACAGTTAATATTAGTTAATATTAGTTAATACACAGTTAATATTAGTTAATACACAGTTAATACATAGTTAATGCACAGTTAATATTAGTTAATACACAGTTAATATTAGTTAATACACAGTTAATACATACTTAATGCACAGTTAATATTAGTTAATACAAAGTTAATATTAGTTAATACACAGTTAATACATAGTTAATGCACAGTTAATATTAGTTAATACACAGTTAACATATAGTTAATGCACAGTTAATATTAGTTAATACACAATTAATATTAGTTAATACACAGTTAATACATAGTTAATGCACAGTTAATATTAGTTAATGCACAGTTAATATTAGTTAATACACAGTTAATACATAGTTAATGCACAGTTAATATTAGTCAATGCACAGTTAATACATAGTTAATGCATTAACACTGCAAATGTATTAAGTAAATGTAAGAATAGCTTTGATATTGTTAGTAATAGTTCAGCTGGACTGAAGCTGGGGCCAGTTGCATAAACTAAGCCATTATGTTAAGACAGTGTCTTAAGATCTAGTATGAGCCACTAGCAGTTAGGCAAGTGGCATTCAGTCTTACTTTTCGTATCAAATTAGGCCAGTCTATGTTTTTATGTAACTGATTTAAAAAAGTTATGAACAGTCTTAAAGAAAAAAATGTATGTCTAACTTGTAAGACTAGTCTTAACGGTTTATGCAACCGGCCCCAGGTTTACTTGATTATCCAGACATCATTTATTAGAAAAATCATTTATGATCGTCAGGCTTCATCTCTCAATGGTTGCATTGCATGTTTTAAAACTACAAATCTAAGCATTTAAATATCATCTTACTAAGACATATTATTGGCAGATATTGATATGCATTACAGTATGCATGATTTACATTACAAGCATGAGAATTTCATCACTTTTTGTCCATATAAATATCAGCATCTGCATTGAATTGCACATTTGAGTCTGTGAGTTGAAGGTTTATTAGCGACCCATCTGTTTAAACAGATCCTTCCAAAATTACGCACGGATAAATAAATAAATCTCTGCATAAACAGACGGCGTTTGGGTTTCCCGAGCAGCGAAAGCGGCATCTCGGGCGGATGAGGCGAATGAAAGCGTTCTCAGAGATGAATGTGAGTCTGAGCCGGAGTAAATATTTACTTTTGGCCCATTTTCTTCAATACTCACAGTTGTCAGTTTGCGTCGGATATTTTTCCAGCGGTGCGCTCTCGCTCTCATCAGTGCGCCGTGATGAGGAATATACTGTAAGATGTGTTATTAAATCAGATGAATGAAGTCGGTCCTACAATAACACAGGCCTGTCAGCGGCCCTGCTTCACGTCATTTGCAAAGCTCAGACTTTCGGATGAAAACTGGCTGGGAATTAGGAGTGTAATTATGACTTTTCGCCCTCATCATGGAAGCAGATTGATCTCTGGCAGCGTTTTATTAAATGCTTTTCTCCACAGTAATGATTTAAGAAAATGACCATCCGGATTTGACTGAGAATGAGCCCTCAATCCTCCAGCGCTGCATGATGGGAGAAAGTGTGTGTGGGAAAAGACATTTCCCCTCAGATTTCTTATAATCATGGGTGACTTGCTCTTAATCCGCGCTATGGAAATGCAGTTTTTTGTGTTATGAATGACTTTCTGATCTACTGAAGCACACGAGTCTGAATGATCAGAGATCAGCTCGTCTTTAACATGTTTTTAACGCTACAAAACTCAACACAGGTCACTCGTGTTTTGTCCAAAACTTGCCAAACGTGGTTGAAAGGTATATTTTGCATAATATAATCATAGTAATAATCATATTTAATCAATAGTATGTAATCAATAATTTTACAATACATTTTTAATTGTAAATATTAATAATATTAAATATATTAAATTTCATACATTTTCAATTTCAATCAAACATTGAATTATTGTTATTATTATAAATGATAATATATAATTAGATTTAATTATAATATAATTAGATTTAATTATAATGTTATCTATATAATTTAATCAATATTATAATGTAATTTAATCATTCATTTTTTTATTATTCTATTATTTTAACTATTATTTTATTATTTTTTAATTTATAATTATAAATAACTGTAGTATTACTATTATTGTTAATAATTTATTGAAATTTTTGTTTATAATATATATATATATATATATATATATATATATATATATATATATATATATATATATATATATATATATTGTGTAATTTATTAATATTGATATTAATAATTCAGTAATTTGACATTGCATTTTTAATTTTTATTATAAATAATTATGTATACTTTATATTGTTACATATATAGCAACCACATAGGAACACCCTAGCAACTGCATAGCAACACCCTTGCAACCACCCAGTGCACCCTAGCAACCGCATAGCAACCACCCTAGCAACAATTTCCATCCATCCATCCTCAAACTGAAAATCTTCAAACTTTAAGCTTTTAAAACTTTTTTATCTAATTATAGTTATCACATTACAATTTTAGTGCTGTTAAATCGATTAATGACATCTAACATAAAAGTTTGTGTATATAATATATGTGTCTGTGTAAATACATACACACACACACACATATATATAAACAAACATTTATGAAATATGATATATTTATCATTCATGAATATTTAAAATATATATATACACTAGGGCTGTCAAAAGATTAATTGCGATTTATCGCATCCAAAAATAAAAGTTTGTGTTCACATAATATATGTGTGTGTACTCTGTTAATTATTATTTATACATAAATACACACACAAGCATGTATATATTTAAGAAAAAAATATTATTTTTATATATAAAACATTTATATTTATATATATTATAGATTATATAAATGTATATACAGTATAAACATGCAAATATTTCTTAAATTTATACATGAATGTGTGTGTATTTGTATATACATAATAATTAACAGAGTACACACACATATATTATGTAAACACAAACTTTTATTTTGGATGCGATTAATCGCGATTAATCTTTTGACAGCTCTAATATACACACATGTATAACTAATTTTTTTTGTGAACCCAATCACTTGCTCTCATGATCTGACCTCTCGGTCCGTCTGTCGGTGTGTGTGTGTGTGTGTGTGTGTGTGTGTGTGTGTGTGTGTGTGTGTGTGTGTGTGTGTGTGTGTGTGTGTGTGTGTGTGTGTGTTGGGCTGTTATCAGTGGCATTTCACTCGTTGTTGTGTCTCGGACACAGTGTGGTCACTAATAGCGAATGGATATTCCCACAGGAAACTCTTATCTGTCCGCTGTGAACGTTTTGCTTGTTTAGTGAGCTGTTTGTTTGAGTTTTGCCACTCCAAAGGTCAAAGCGCGGCCCTCTGCGAACGAAAGGTCTCCTCAGGAGCCGTCCATGAGCTGATACACTTCCATAGACAGGTGTGAATCTTTCTGTCAGGGCTTCTGCTCATGCTTCTATTGTCATGTTTCTAAATGAGTTTAATGAGCGGCCATCTGTCCAAGGGCGGGTTAAAGGGTTAGTTCACCCAAAAATGAAAATTCTGTCATTAATGACTGACCCTCGTGTGGTTGGACACCCGTCAGACCTCTGTTCATCTTCAGACACAAATGAAGATATTTTAGTGTAAATCTGATGCTCTGAAAGGCCTCCATTGGCTCAATGCACTTTACACTCTCAAGACCCTTAAAAGACACTAAAGACTAAAGTTACAAAGTCCATCTCACTACAGCGGCTCTACAATAACTTTATGGAGTGACGAGAATAGTTTTTGTGCGCAAAAAAACCCTAAATAACGACTTATATTGTGATGACAATTTCAAAACACGGCCTCATGAAGCTTTGAATCGTTATGAATCAGTGAGTCGATTCAGCGGTTCAGAGCGTTAATAATCAGTGAGTCGATTCAGCGGTTCAGAGCGTTATGAATCAGTGAGTCGATTCAGCGGTTTGACACGCGATCCGAATCATGATTCGACTCACTGATTCATAACGCTCTGAACCGCTGAATCGACTCAGTGATTCATAACGCTTCGAAGCTTCATGATGCCTTATTTTGAAATCGTCATCACTATATAAATCGTTATTTAGGGTTTTTTTTGCGCACAAAAACTATTCTCGCCGATTCAAAAAGTTATTGTAGAGCCGCTGTAGTGAGATGGACTTTGTAACTTTAGTCTTTAGTGTCTTTTAAGGGTCTTGAGAGTGAAAAGTGCATTGAGCCAATGGAGGCCTTTCAGAGCATCAGATTTACACTAAAATATCTTCATTTGTGTCTGAAGATGAACGGAGGTCTGACGGGTGTCCAACCACATGAGGGTCAGTCATTAATGACAGAATTTTCATTTTTGGGTGAACTAACCCTTTAAGTGCAGATGAGTGTCAAGGTTGAGTAAGTGGCCCTGGGCTGAAGTTAAAGCCCTCCTGCGGAGGCTGTGATCCGCTCCTGAACAGCTGGAGGCGCGACCCCGTGACCCCGTGACCTCTGCCAGTCCTTCCTCACGGGACGTTTGTGTGGTAAAGCACAATTAGAGCTGTGGGTCAGAACACACTCATCTCACCCCTGACCGGGCCAATCTCACGGAGACGAGATAAACAGGCACTGCTGTGATGAGTGTGGGTTTGGACAGCATTTATGTAAAAATTGCTTAAATATGTCTGATCTGTAGATAAACATACACCTTACTGAAGTCCAGCATAGAGAAGAAACAGTTGCACTGTACAATAATGTCTAATGCATTAACATGAACAACAACGAGCAGTGCTTTCTTAAAGCATTTCATCATTTTGTTAATAGCTCAAATGTTCACACTTTAGTTAAAAGGTTATAAAGTGTACTGTTTGATGCTATATATATATATATATATGCAACCTATATAATCAGGACTTACTTCAATTCATATATTTAGGGTTATAACTATATTTTCAGATTTGCATTTATATATTTAGATTTGTAACTATATTCAGATTTGTAACTATATTCAGATTTACATTTATATAATCAGATTTGCATTTATATATTCAGGTTTGCATTTATATATTCAGATTTGCATTTATATATTCAGGTTTGCATTTATATATTCAGGTTTGCATTTATATATTCAGGTTTGCATTTATATATTCAGGTTTGCATTTATATATTCAGGTTTGCATTTATATATTCAGATTTGCATTTATATATTCAGATTTGTAAGCATTTATATTCAGATTTGTAAGCATTTATATTCAGATTTGTAACTATATTCCGATTTGTAACTATATTCAGATTTACATTTATATATTCAGATTTGCATTTATATATTCAGATTTGCATTTATATATTCAGATTTGTAAGTATACATTCAGAGTTATATCTATATATTAAAATTTCATTTATATATTCAGATTTGTACGTATACATTCAGAGTTATATCTATATATTAAAATTCGCATTTATATATTCAGATTTACATTTATATATTCAGATTTGCATTTATATATTCAGATTTGCATTTATATATTCAGATTTGTAAGTATACATTGAGTTATATCTATATATTAAAATTAGCATTTATATATTCAGATTTGTAAGTATACATTCAGTTATATCTATATATTAAAATTCACATTTATATATTCAGATTTGCTTTTATATATTCAGATTTGTAACTATACATTCAGAGTTATATCTATATATTCAGATTTGTAACTATACATTCAGAGTTATATCTATATATTCAAATTTGCATTTATATATTCAGATTTGCATTTATATATTCAGATTTGTAACTATACATTCAGAGTTATATCTATATATTCAAATTTGCATTTATATATTCAGATTTGCATTTATATATTCAGATTTGTATCTATACATTCAGAGTTATAACTATATAAACAGATTTACATTTATATATTCAGATTTGTAACTATATATTCAGATTTGCATTTATATATTCAGATTTGTAACTACATTCAGAGTTATAACTATATATTCAGATTTACATTTATATATTCAGATTTGTAACTATACATTCAGAGTTATATCTATATATTCAGATTTGCATTTATATATTCCATTTTTTAACTATACATTCAGAGTTATATCTATATATTCCAACTTACATTTATATATTCAGATTTGTAACTATACATTCAGAGTTATATCTATATATTCAAATTTACATTTATATATTCAGATTTGTAACTATTCAGATTTGCATTTATATATTCAGATTTGTAACTATACATTCAAGAGTTATAACAATATATTTAGATTTATATATTCAGATTTACATTTATATATTCATATTTGTAACTTTACTTTCAGATTTACATTTATAGATTCAGATTTGTAACTATAGTATATATTCAGAGTTATATACAACTATATATTCAAATGTACTTGTATATATTCAGGCTTGTCAATATATATTCAAATTTACATGTATATATCCATGATTTACATATAATTATTTCCTGTTTGTCCCCCCTATATATATATAATAAAATATAAAATAGTAAATGCTCCACCAATTAATTTTTTTCAGTGTATACACACATACTTATATATACACACCCAATATATTTAACTGTTCATTTGACAGTAACACTGGTTTAGCAGAGCTGAATTTCATCTGCAGTTCCTGCTGTCACAATCAATAATAAAAATGCTATATATACATCATGAAAGAAAGGTTACGACCCCTGACATACTAAAGACAGATATGTGGACACAGATTTCATAATGTTTCATAATCTAGTGGCACATACACATCATTATGGCAATAAATCTTCTGAATGATCATGTCACGTGTGGATGAAGTGTGTGTTAGTGACCAGAGATTGATTAATGTTCATAAGTGAAAATGATTCTGCAGTACGGATTATTATTGTTAATGTCATTTTTAGGACTTTCAGGTATAATGTAAGTGTGTGTGCTGCAGTGAATGTGTGTGTAAGCGCATCGCACAGTAAATATAATGTAAAAGACTGCGGTAAAGTCTCAGTAATGAGGCTGAAGCTCGCGTGCGGCTGAAGGTTTTATGTGTGTGTGAAACGAGGGCAGTTATTAGTTCCTCCGCTGGAGTGTTTAATACTGTCCGGGTCGAGGCCTGAGCTCTGGGTAATATATAGAGCAGCAGACGAGCAGCTACACCTGAATTTACTGAGACTTCAGCTGCTCCGAGTCTGGAGTAAAGTCTGATCTCAGAGAGAGAGAGAGAGAGAGAGAGAGAGAGAGAGAGAGAGAGTCCTGCTGATATATATACTGTTAGGAAGTTTGGGGGATTTTTAATGTTTCTGCTCAAAAGAGCTGCGTTTATTCAATCAAAAATACAGTAAAACAGTGAAATATTTTTGTTATGTAAATCAGCTGTTCTCTATGTGAATATATAGTAAAGTCTAATTTATTCCTGTGATCAAAGTATTACTAAAAGTATTATTATTTAAATCTTACCCCAAACTTTTGAATGGTAGTGCATCACGGTTTACATGAGCAATATCAATTTAATATCATTAGTTAATTTAATAATAAAAATACTCTTGTTTTGCATTGTTTTGTTAATAAGTGCTGTTACTAATAATATTACATGTTTGATTTGAGTTGAGTTGATATGCAGATCAAATTAACTTTTATTAACAACAGTAATGTACAAAAAAACACATTTTATAGGGAAAATTGTAATATTTTGCTCTTATTAAATGTGCCGTTGTTCTTTTATAGTCTCACACTGAACTGACGACAGCTCCAGTGATTATTAAAGGAGCTCTGCTCTTGTTTTCTGGGTAATTCAGTCTCAATTACTTTGTGACTTCCTACTTTTCCCCCATATATTAGGAAAGGGGAGTGGAAATGGCTAATAAGTCAAAAAGTGCTCCTCTGCTGCCAACTACTGGTTATAGTGGCAGTTTCATGTCTTTTTTAAATAAAAGTGCTTGTTTGCCAATAAGTGTTAGTTTTCATGCACCTTTAAACTGTAAAATTAAATTATAATTTGATCATCTTTAGAGCTTTGAAGTGCTGGAAAAAGTGTAAAGCCCTTGAAAAGTGCTTGAATTTCACTCTCAAAAGGTTGTACGAACCCTGAAATGAATAATAAAAAAACATTTGACCAATTCTTCCACAATACCATGTGGTGTTACTACAGTAAATCATGTTATGTTACTACAGTAAGTCATAGTGAATGGTGATGATTTGTGGGCTGAAACCCCTGATCTTCACTCATGGCTCAATGTTTCTCCTGGTCTCCACGTCAGCTCTGTTTGATTTGATATCTGTGGTTTATAACAGAATTCTGTGCCGAACGCTCCCACTAGATGTAATAATAATTTGTTACATGTATATAGCGCTTTCTGGGTACTCAAAGCGCTTTACGTGGAAGTTGGAGAATCTCCTAAACCACCACCAATGGTTGGGTGGTTTAGGAGGATTAGGATTGGGTAACGCGCCGCGTTAACCAATCAGGAGCCTGCTTGCTGCTGTCACATGGTAAAGTGACGTGATGAGAAACCCTGCATAATTTAAAAATACTACTATTGTGTCACAAAATGTAGTTTTAAGACTTTTTCAGGTGAGAATGTAGTAGTTTAAAGCTCAAATCGGTGGTTTATTTATAAAGAGAGCGCCTATTTAAAAAAAATAATCTTGTGTTTTTGGAGTTGTGAGCTCCAGTGGATCAGCGGCGCTCAGCGCTCATTAACCCCAGCGAGAGCAGCCTTTCCTCGGCCAGTCCTTCTGCCGTCTGCCACTGGCTCTGATGTCCTGTAGTGGTTCGTCTTGTGTGGATCTAACGGGCGATCTTTGGTCTCATGAATCATCATTTGTTGTCTGCCAAATCGTTTTGACTGTGGGCAAAGAGAAGTTTCATAACTTTATTTTTTTAGGATATTTAAATATACATGCAGTGAAGCTAGTGTAGGAGTTGCCTGGACCACATTTGTGTGGTTATAAATGTTTAATATATATTTTTAATGAAAATGAAAAGAGGGTGAGTTAGTGCTGGGCGGTATACCGGTTCATACCGAATACCAGTATTTATTTTTGTTATGATATGAATTTTGATGATACCGCAATACCGGTATGTCGCTTAAACAACATTGAATCCGAGATCGCCTCCTATACCCTCATTCACTATTCCCTATGTTATCACTTTATTTGAAGGAGTGAATGAAAACGAGTGCGGGAAGTCGGACAACCGTTGTGTGTACATCGGCTGTATGCTCGTTATTGCAATAACGTTCACTATGGTTTCGGACACCACTACAAAGTGCTGTCCCCTCCAAATAATGCCCTATTTGAGGTTATAAGGGGCGATTTCGGATTCAGCACTTGATTACAGTGGAGAATTCAAACTACACGCGGCGCAAGAGAGAGAGCGGTTTCTACGCGGATCGCTGCGATGAGATTAAAAACGCTCACCACATGGATCATCTCAGATATAGACCGGAGCGACGAGTTTAAGTTTTTTATGGACATATTTCATATACTATAGTGCTCTAAACGTGAACTCGAAGCATGTATGCGCATATTTCATCACGTCTTCTTCAAATGAAATGTGCACTGATTTGGCTACACTGCATACGTCTGATCACGACCCGATGACACGATGGATTATTCTGCTATACAAAAGACAATGAATGATGTAAATGAATAAATAAACTGACAATTCAAAGAAGAATGGGCAAAAAAGTAACTGCTTTATTCAAACTGTGTCATTTGTTCAGGGAGTGCTCTTAAATGTATCCGAGTTTCTCCCTCGTTTTGGCAGTTTGTTGTTATATAGGATTTTTATAACAACAAGATAAGATTTTTTAAATGCCCTCAACTCTGTTTTTTTTCTCTCTCTGTGGTCATATTTTAAGATTCATGTGCCTGTAATGAGTGTGTTGCAGGTCTGTGTTTTATTGGTTATATCCTCACAGCATCATTTTGTATGGCTTTGCAAACCTGGATTAACTCTAGTGTGGAATTTTTCTACAATATTCACCCGTCATGACAGTAAAATAGGGCATTCTAGTCAATCTTCTGCAGTATTTGCTCTCTCAATCAGTAGAAAATGTGGTTAACACCCGGTCATGCATAGGGGGAAAAAATACCGTCAAATACCGTGAAACCGATATAATTTCGAAAAATACAGTGATATACATTCGCTCAATTTATATACAGTGAGGAAAATAATTGAACGTATTTGAACGCCCTGCTATTTTGCAAGTTCTCCCACTTAGAAATCATGGAGGGTCTGAAATTGTCATCGTAGGTGCATGTCCACTGTGAGAGACATAATCTAAAAAAAAATCCAGAAATCACAATGTATGATTTTTTAACTATTTATTTGTATGATACGGCTCATCATTCTTCTTCCTCCAAACACGTTTAGTGGAATTATGACCAAAAAGTTCTATTTTGGTCTCATCTGACCACATGACTTTCTCCCATGACTCCTCTGGATCATCCAAATGGTCATTGGCAAACTTAAGATGTGCTGGTTTAAGCAGGGGAACCTTCCGTGCCATGCATGATTTCAAACCGTGACGTCTTAGTGTATTACCAACAGTAACCTTGGAAACGGTGGTCCCAGCTCTTTTCAGGTCATTGAGCAGCTCCTCCTGTAGTTCTGGGCTGATTTCTCACCTTTCTTAGGGTCATTGAGACCCCACGAGGTGAGATCTTGCATGGAGCCCCAGTCCGAGGGAGATTGACAGTCATGTTTAGCTTCTTCCATTTTCTAATGATTGCTCCAACAGTGGACCTTTTTTCACCAAGCTGCTTGGCAATTTCCCCATAGCCCTTTCCAGCCTTGTGGAGGTGTACAATTTTGTCTCTAGTGTCTTTGGACAGCTCTTTGGTCTTGGCCATGTTAGTAGTTGGATTCTTACTGATTGTATGGGGTGGACAGGTGTCTTTATGCAGCTAACGGCCTCAAACAGGTGCATCTAATTTAGGAGAATAAATTAAGTGGAGGTGGACATTTTAAAGGCAGACTAACAGGTCTTAGAGGGTCAGAATTCTAGCTGATAGACAGGTGTTCAAATACTTATTTGCAGCTGTATCATACAAATAAATAGTTAAAAAATCATATATTGTGATTTCTGGATTTTTTTTTTTTTAGATTATGTCTCTCACAGTGGACATTCACATACGATGACAATTTCAGACCCTCCATGATTTACAAGTGGGAGAACTTGCAAAATAGCAGGTGTTCAAATACTTATTTTCCTCACTGTAATTTGCTGGGGACGGGCGAATGGATTTAAAATGTTCAAGCGTCCAACTAGACGCAATTTTGAGGCTCTATTCGCGTTTGGTGTGAACGCAGCATTAGGACCCACACAGAGCACAGGGTGAGCGCCCCCTGCTGGCCTCACTAACACCTCTTCCAGCAGAAACCTGGTTTTCCCAGGAGGTCTCCCATCCAGATACTGACCAGGCTCAGCCCTGCTTAGCTTCAGTGGGAAACCTGTCTTGGGGTTTCCGTTCCGCTTTCGTTTCGTTTGATGTTTGGGCACCAGTGCGACCTCTAACAAAATGTAGTCGTAAGCAAACTCTCCAGCATCTTTCCAGGAGGTAAACTTTGACTAGTTGTTCCTCAGTAGTTGTCTCTAGTGTGCCGTGCGTAGGCTGGTTTGAATCAGACGCGAGCTCTGCCTCTCTGTTCCTGTCCCGCGGCTAATTAATTTCCTGTATTGACCGTGTCTCACTAGAACATCCACATTTGAAGGCATGTGTCTTATCTCTGGCTTTAATTAGCTCTGTCTGCTGTTATGGCAGCTCTTCACCTCACCTAACCCTGAATCACAGAGGAGAACAGCACCATTACAATTACTGTATGACTGAACTGCTGTCACCTTTATGTCCGTTTACTTTTTTCCCCCCAAATTATTTTTTTCTTCTTCATATATGAGTTTCGTGATGAAACTGACCCTGGTTTAATTGAGATCTCCGGTCATTAACGGTGTTTCTGAACGCATGTCGTCTGCCGCTCCTCCAGGAACTGTGATTTGAATATTGGCTCTCGGCGGAGCTTCACTGATGGAAAAATCACAAACCACATCCATCCTTTCTTTTGTTCTCTTCAGGCTGATTGTGGTTTTGTTGTTTCTTCATCACTAGTTTCTGTTGATCAGCATAAACTCTGAATGCATTGTTCGTCTCCTCTATTATTGGGCGTCAGCGCTCATCTGCTGAAAGTTAAACTCTGATCAACCGTGTTGCATTGCCGGCTATTGGATATTGCTTGTATGTGTGTATGTGTGTATATGTGTGTGTGTGTGTGTGTGTGTGTGTATATATATATATATAAATTAGGGGTGTAGCGATACACAGAAGTCACGGTTTGATAAGAGTTTGCTACAACAGGAAAAAGCAACAAATCCCCAATGCTAGGTTTCTTTTCATTAATTTTGAACAAATTTGCAAATCACAGTTTGTTCCACCTTGCGGCATTCAGTCCCCCAGGTGGCCTCCGTTAGTGTAGCACTAAGCAGTGAACTGAATGCACTTATGTTTTTATCGGGCTGATAAAAAAACAAGGCATTTGGTCACCAAGTGTAGTGCAAAGCGTGGGATGCAGTGGGGTAAAGCGCGCCGCCACTGGACTCTAGAGCAGTGGAGACGTGTTCTCTAAATGACCAATCACGCTTCTCTGTCTGACAATCCCATGGACGAGTCTGGGTTTGGCGGTTGCCAGGAGAACAGGACTTTGACTGCATTGTGCCAAGTGTAAAGTTTGGTGGAGGGGGATTATGGGGTGGGGTTGTTTTCCAGGGCTTGGCCCCTTAGTTCCAGTGAAAGGAACTCTTAATGCTTCACCAAGACATTTTGGACAATTTCATGCTCCCGACTTTGCGGGACCAGTTTGGGGACGGCCCCTTCCTGTCCCAGCATGCACCAGTGCACAAAGCGTCTCCATAAAGACATGGATGAGCGAGTTTGGTGTTGAGGAACTTGAGTCCTGACCTCAACCCGATAGAACAGCTTTGGGATGAATTAGAGCGGAGACTGAGAGCCAGGCCTTCTCGTCCAACATCACAAATGCGCTTCTAGAAGATTTCCCATAAACACACTTCTAAAAGAAGAGCTGAAGCTGTTAGAGCTGCTAAAGAGAGAGTATTTTTATTGAAATTGGCAAATAAAATCAACAAAACTGGCATAAATCTGAAAGATTTTCATACATAAATGAAGGACTAATACTAGAGCACAAATGCAATATGGAACAAGCATGTTCACTCTCACACACACACACACACACACACACACACACACACACACACACACACACACACACACACACACACAGGTGTCTGGAGCATTTTTTTGTGACCAGTGACCAGATTTCTGAAATGGAAACCAGGGACATTTCGTATTTGAGTGGTCAAAATATCACTCAAATCTCATGTGTTATTATATTTTAATTAAAAAACAGGGACAATACATTTTTAAATGTTTTTGTTGTTGTTGTGGAGTCTTTATATTATTATTAACATTAATAATTATTATGATTTACTTTGATTATTAGAATTTTTGGTCTGGATTTAATACAATAACAATGAAAACAGTTAATGGTGAGCTAACCATTGTAAATAACCATTGTAAATAACAATATTGTAACACGACTTAACAAAAACACATTACAAAAATAAACATAAATATGATAAATAAAATTGTATTTAAGTTTATACTACATAAATTACTTTATTTACTTCAAAAGTTGTTACGTTTATGCTTGAAAATAATTCTTACTATCCTTAATCGGTCTTGTTATTTAGCATTCTAGGATAATTTTAAGCAGAAAGTATGTGTATTCTGCACATGTATTGGTTGCAAGTGTAATTTTCCAATATATCTGCGGGTTGTTTGGAACGAGCTGTAAAACGGGGACATTTCCGGGGACAACTCCAGTCGGGGACAGAACATTAAAAACCGGGGCCCTCTGGTCACCCTGTCGTTGATTCAAGTGATTGACAGGTGATGCCAGGCGGCATATGACAGGTTGGGTCAAACCATCCTGGTGTGGGGGAGACTCTGGGTTTTTAGGATAATGAAATTGAATAGCCCAGTGTTTCCCAACCGGGGTGCTGCGGCGTGTGGCGAGAGCAGGGGTGCCGTGTAAAAGTCCTTCAAATATATTAAAAAAATGTTTTTACAATTTTTAAATAATTCTCTCTTTGTAAATTTTGTTCAATACATGCAAGTGCTGCCGTATGTTGGAATATGACCAGTCATTTTCACCGTCATCACCCGGGTTTAGTGCCAGAAGACGCGAATGAGAAGTCGCGCGCTGTGAGAAAATGTGTCTGTGCGCTCATCCGAAAGCGCGCACATATTGAGTTCTCTTTCAAGGTTTGTTCTTGAACGGACAAACTCACACAAAAAGTATGTCAACGTCCATCTTGATGAGTATCCTAGCAGACATAGTCTGAATATGCCTTAAGTAAACTTTATACAGTCGAGAAAGACGACGCATATCCGAGCTTTAGGTCTTAAAGGGGCAGTAGCCTTAGGTCTTAAAGGGGCAGCAGCATTAGGTCTTAAAGGGGCAGCAGCATTAGGTCTTAAAGGGGCAGCAGCATTAGGTCTTAAAGGGGCAGCAGCATTAGGTCTTAAAGGGGCAGCAGCATTAGGTCTTAAAGGGGCAGCAGCATTAGGTCTTAAAGGGGCAGTAGCCTTAGGTCTTAAAGGGGCAGCAGCATTAGGTCTTAAAGGGGCAGCAGCATTAGGTCTTAAAGGGGCAGCAGCATTAGGTCTTAAAGGGGCAGCAGCATTAGGTCTTAAAGGGGCA
>JARQWZ010001592.1:82500-105000 GCA_033150135.1 Gobio occitaniae
TAGGTGGTTGCTAGGGTGTTCCTGTGGTGACCTGGGTGGTTTTTAGGTTGTTGCTAGGGTGTTTTTGTGGTGATTAGGGATGGGTCGCGATTTTCGAATATTCGATTAGTTATTTAATTATAGAATATCGAATAGTATGTGCGATTATCGTCCAAAAAAAATCCCCATGTTGTCGGTGCTGATGTGGTGCTGACGCGTTCATGTAACCAGAGGCGCTGCCAATAACGCACCTAAAAGCTGCCCGTCAGCTCTCAGGGTGTGTTATACTGGACACGTTTGCTGCGGTCCGAGTCTGATTGTTCCCTCCGCCTCCGCAGTGTTGGTCTGGTTTCACACTCAACTTGAACCCTGGTGCGTTTGCGTTCATCTTACGTCATCACAGACGTGCACGGGCGTGATAGAAAACAGAACGCGGGTCAATATGGGCTTTTTTCAATTAATTTGGTGCTATTATGTGCAGCTGAGTAAACGACACTTGGGTTTACCGTATGTGTGTCGCTTGAAGGCGCCTTTGCTGCTTGCAAACAGACTCTTTTGAGGAGACGGTGAATTGCCATTAATTTGCTGCCCTGATTGCACTCTATGCGCGAATACACTGCAGGCTCGCTCTCGTGATCGTATCTCAGCTAAATCATCAACACTATCATCTCTTACGTGTATGTTATTGAACTAATGACATTGTAATCGGCTAAAACGCATGCGCTGGTTACTACCCGAGTGTTTGCACATTCACGTGAATCACGGCTCAGCTCCGAGAGCAACCGAACTCCGGTTGTGTGTTCTCGGGTTCGGTACCTCAGTGCACACCAAGCTCTGTAGGTAAGCTTTCACATTAGCAATTTTTAATGCTAACCGTGCCCCATTCCGAACTAAATGCCAGAGTTAAAACGCCCTGAGACAACAGAAGAATAACACATCGTCTCACGCGCACGCTGTAGACTTGTGGCATTTATCAGGTAACTTGGGGCGATGTCACATTACAGTCATATGTTTTAGCATGTTACAATAAATATATGGCTTGAGTTGATAGCCTATTCCCTAATGAATTAAACAGTTTGTTATCCTACAGATTGAGAGCGTGAATGGTCTCTCTCCCTCTCTCTCTCTCTGTTTATACGCGTGTAGCCTTTACATGCGTGCATGCGGGGGAGGAGTTGCGATTTTCGAATAAAAATCGAATAATTCCCAGCGATCGTCGAATATAATTTTTGCTTGAAATGCCCATCCCTAGTGGTGATCATGTTGGTTGTAAGGGTGTTCTGGGTGTTGTTGAAGTGTTCTGGGTTGGTGCTAGGATGTTGTTGTTTGTTAGGTGGTTGCTAGGGTGTTCCTGTGGTGATCTGGGTGGTTGTTAGGGTGTTTCTGTGGTGATCTTGTTGGTTGTTAGGGTGTTCTGGGTGTTGTTGAAGTGTTCTCGTGGGTACTAGGATGTTGTTGCTTGTTAAGTGGTTGCTAGGGTGTTCCTGTGGTGATCTGGGTGGTTGTTAGGGTGTTCTGGGTGTTGTTGAAGTGTTCTGGGTGGGTGCTAAGATGTTGTTGCTTGTTAGGTGGTTGCTAGGGTGTTTCTGTGGTGATCTGGGTGGTTGTTAGGGTGTTGCTAGGGTGTTTCTGTGGTGATCTTGTTGGTTTTAATGGTGTTCTGGGTTTTGTTGAAGTGTTCTGGGTGGGTGCTAGGATGTTTTGCTTGTTAGGTGGTTGCTAGGGTGTTCCTGTGGTGGTCTGGGTGGTTGTTAGGGTGTTTCTGTGGTGATCTTGTTGGTTGTAAGGGTGTTCTGGGTGTTGTTGAAGTGTTCTGGGCGGGTGCTAGGATGTTGTTGCTTGTTAGGTGGTTGCTAGGGTGTTCCTGTGGGGATCTGGGTGGTTGTTAGGGTGTTGCTAGGGTGTTTCTGTGGTGATCTTGTTGGTTGTAAGGGTGTTCTGGGTGTTGTTGAAGTGTTCTGGGCTGGTGCTAGGATGATGTTGCTTGTTAGGTGGTTGCTAGGGTGTTCCTGTGGTGATCTGGGTGGTTGTTAGGGTGTTTCTGTGGTGATCTTGTTGGTTTTATGGGTGTTCACGGTGTTGTTAATGTGTTCTGGGTTGGTGCTAGGATGTCGTTGCTTGTTAGGTGTTTCCTGTGGTGATCTGGGTGGTTGTTAGGGTGTTGCTAGGGTGTTTCTGTGGTGATATGTCGGTTTCAAGGGTGTTCTGGATGTTTTTGAAGTGTCCTGGGTGAGTGCTAGGATGTTGTTGCTTGTTAGGTGGTTGCTAGGGTGTTTCTGTGGTGATCTTGTTGGTTGTAAGGGTGTTCTGGTTGTTGCTAGATGGGCAGTGTTCTGAGTGGGTGCCAGGGTGTTGTTACTTGCTAGGTGGTTGCTAGGGTGTTGCTGAGGTGATCTGGGTGGTTGTTAGGGTGTTGCTAGGGTGTTTCTGTGGTGATCTTGTTGGTTTTAATGGTGTTCTGCGTTTTGTTGAAGTGTTCTGGGTGGGTGCTAGGGTGTTGTTGCTTGGGGGTTGCTGGGGTGATCTGAGTGGTTGCTATGTGAATGGTAGTGGTGTGTTGGGTGGTTGCTACTAGGGTGATCCTGTTGTGGTAAACAACAGTTAAGATGGCATTCCAGGGACCAGTTTATGGCACGGCCCCTCTCTAACTGCCGATGTGGAACAAGATGTGCCACACTGTGATTGAATTCTTGGTGAATGAACATAAACAAATGGTCAGCAACATCAGATAAGATGCTAAGACAACTGCCAGACACCTCTTACAGGGTAGGAAGGGGGCATTCTGCACCCACCACCAAGGAGAAGACTTCATTGGACAACAGGTTGACTCTAACCAGGCGAGAACTGCCATAATAATTCCTTCAGGACCTCCCAGATGCAGCAAACAAAGAAAGATCTATCTAAACCCATTCATACTTATGTTTGGAGGCCTTGCATTGATATAAACTGCAACTCATCCACTTCGTCTTCATGCACTCCAGTTTATGTTAATGGTTATTGACTATTAACACGGGTAGTTCAGAACTATTAAAGGGTTAGTTCACCCAAAAATGAAAATTCTGTCATTAATGACTGACCCTCATGTCGTTCGACACCTGTCAGACCTCCGTTCATCTTCAGACACAAATGAAGATATTTTAGTGTAAAGCTGATGCTGAGAAAGGCTTCAGATAGGCCTCCATTGGCATTCAGTACATTTACACTCCCAAGACCCATAAAAGGCACTTAAAACGTCGTTACAAAGTCCATCTCACCACAGTGACTCTACAATAATCTTACGATGCGACAACAATAGTTTTTGTGCGCAAAAAAAAATCAAATTAACACCTTTGTCCAGCTTGTTCTTGTCTTCCGTGTGTGTCTCCACGACGCATGCGCGAGAATATGACGCAGATCCGGCGTTCGGACACATGACCCAGAAGAGATTAGTTTACAAGCAGAGGAAGACGCGTGTCTCAGCTGTTGAATTCTACATTGATCGTGCTTTAGGTCTCGGCGTAGTTCTCAAAATGGGACTAAAGTGCGAATTTCATGGATTCCCGAACCCCGGCGCTACGTCATATTCTCACGCATGCGTCGTGGAGACACACACAGAAGACAAGAACAAGCTGGATAAAGGTGTTATTTTGATTTTTTTTTGCGCACAAAAACTATTGTCGTCGCATCGTAAAATTATTGTAGAGTCACTGTGGTGAGATGGACTTTGTAACAACGTTTTTAGTGCCTTTTATGGGTCTTGTGAGTGTAAATGTACTGAATGCCAATGGAGGCCTATCTGAAGCCTTTCTCAGCATCAGCTTTACACTAAAATATCTTCATTTGTGTCCGAATATGAACGGAGGTCTGACGGGTGTCCAACGACATAAGGGTGAGTAATTAATGACAGAATTTTCATTTTTGGGTGAACTAACCCTTCCGTTTCTTATGGTGTTGGGTCTCTACCTGTTTCATACGATGCCTTTAATAGTTTGAACAAGGTAAAACATTATGCTATGTAAATGAGTTCCACACCGGAGTGGGCAAGACCATGGCTTCTTCTGACACCAGTGGCCAGTCACACTCCAGGATGGGAAAGGCTCCTGACTTCGGTCTCCTCCTCATCAGTCCCCCAGGTAGACACACCCTTGTTCTCAACGGGGAAGGAGACATTAACAGACACACCACGTCCTAAGTTTCTGACCTGACGAGGAAAGAGACTTCCAAGGATAGCTGAGGTTAAGCTTCAACCTTTTATATTGCTGTCGTCTGCAGTTTAGCTTCACAAGGGCCATCAAGGGATCTCACCTGACCCTTACAGATCCTCCAGGAGCGGAGTGGACCTCTGCATCGGCAGACATTGCCTGTCCCACACGGCTCCTCAGTGACGCAACCATTCTGCAAAGGACCCCATGAATATTCATCCGACCCAGCTGGACCCTTTAAAGGGTTAGTTCACCCAAAAATGAAAATTCTGTCATTAATGACTGACCCTCATGTGGTTGGACACCCGTCAGACCTCCGTTCATCTTCAGACACAAATGAAGATATTTTAGTGTAAATCTGATGCTCTGAAAGGCCTCCATTGGCTCAATGCACTTTACACTCTCAAGACCCTTAAAAGACACTAAAGACGTCGTTACAAAGTCCATCTCACTACAGTGGTTCTACAATAACTTTATGAATCTGCGAGAATAGTTTTTGTGCGCAAAAAAACCCTAAATAACGACTTATATAGTGATGACGATTTCAAAACACGGCATCATGAAGCTTCGAAGCGTTATGAATCAGTGAGTCGATTCAGCAGTTCAGAGCGTTATGAATCAGTGAGTCGATTCAGCAGTTCAGAGCGTTATGAATCAGTGAGTCGATTCAGCGGTTCAGAGCGTTATGAATCAGTGAGTCGAATCAGCAAGTTTGGATCGCCAAATTTCAGCAGTTTGACACGCGATCCAAATCATGAATCGACTCACTGATTCATAACGCTTCAAAGCTTCAAAGCCGTGTTTTGAAATCATCATCACTATATAAGTCATTATTTAGGGTTATTTTGCGCACAAAAACTATTCTTGTCTTCATAAAGTTATTGTAGAGCCGCTGTAGTGAGATGGACTTTGTAACGACGTCTTTAGTGTCTTTTAAGGGTCTTGAGAGTGTAAAGTGCATTGAGCCAATGGAGGCCTTTCAGAGCATCAGATTTACACTAAAATATCTTCATTTGTGTCTGAAGATGAACGGAGGTCTGACGGGTGTCCAACCACATGAGGCTCAGTCATTAATGACACAATTTTCATTTTTGGGTGAACTAACCCTTTAAGGACCCTGTTGGCGCAACCAAAGTCCAGCATCGTCCAGCCCAGCGTGGCAACGACTACTGGATCATAACTCTGCGCCCTTCCCACTGACCACTACCCACATCACCAGTGAAAGACGTCTCTACTGCTGGACCGATCACCCAACAGTGTGGAGCGTAAATATAAACTTACCAAAACTCTTTCCAGAGACCATGGCATTAGCTTTTATAAAACACTATTTTAACAACAGAGCGTTGACCAAAGTGCTGTACAGTAGTACATTTTTTTCCTAATGTGAAGAAAAAAGCAACGTCAAAACACAGACAAGACACCTAAAAACAGTATAGACAAAACCAATGTCTCCAGTCTCACCATGTCTCAACCCAGTGTTGCTGGGTTATTCTTGGTGGTTGCTAGGGTGTTTCTGTGGTGATCTGGCTGTTGCTGATTGTTAGGTGCAGTTATTGTTGTGTTCTGGGTGTGTGCTAGGGTGTTGTTGCTTGCTAGGGTGTTTCTGGGTGGTTGTTAGGGTGTTCTGGGTGTTGCTGATTGCTAGGTGGTTACTATGCAGTTGTTGGGATGTTTTGGGTGGGTGCCAGGGTGTTGGCGGGTTATTCTGGCTGGTTGTTAGGGTGTTTCTGAGGTGTTCTGGGTGGTTGTTAGGGTGTTTCTGTGGTGATCTGGGTGGTTGTAAGGATGTTCTGGGTGTTGCTAGGTGGTTACTATGCAGTTGTTGGGATGTTTTGGGTGGGTGCCAGGGTGTTGGCGGGTTATTCTGGCTGGTTGTTAGGGTGTTGCTGGGTTATTCTGGCTGGTTGTTAGGGTGTTTCTGAGGTGTTCTGGGTGGTTGTTAGGGTGTTTCTGTGGTGATCTGGGTGGTTGTAAGGATGTTCTGGGTGTTGCTAGGTGGTTACTATGCAGTTATTGTTGTGTTCTGGGTGGGTGCCAGGGTGTTGTTGCTTGCTAGGGTGTTGCTGGGTGTTCTGGGTGGTTGTTACAGTGTTTCTAAAGTGAGCTGGGTGGTTGTAAGGGTGTTCTGGGTGTTGTTGGTTGCTTTGTGGTTATGGTGTTTCTGGGGTGTTCTGGGTGGTTGCAAGGGTGTTGCTGGGGGTGTTGCTGATTGCTATGTGGTTACTATGCATTTGTTGGGGTGTTTTGGGTGGGTGCTAGGGTGTTGCTGGGTTATTCTGGCTGGTTGTTGGGGTGTTCTGGGTGTTGCTGGTTGCTAGGTGGTTACTATGCAATAGTTGGTGTGTTATAGGTAGGGTTGGGCATCGTTTTGATTTGAACGATTCTGATTCCGATTCCGATTCTTAGTTTCGATTACGGTTCTTTTCGATTCTCGATTCCGATTCTTTGAGGGGTGGAGTCACAACATGTCACAGGCTCATTTCACAGAGGAAAATTGCATTTTGATTCAATAATGAGTTTTAGTTTTGGGACTTTCTCCGCTGGCATTTTCACTTGCTTTGCTGCAAAGGTGAATGGAGTTTCACACCGAGTCCCGACTTAACAATAGCATTAACAGCAGTCATATTAGGACTGCTACTAGCGTGGGCAATTTGCGTATAGCTACATTTATCAACGAGGGGGAAAAATAATTTCAGTAACGTTGTTGTTCACCACAATTCGCAATTTGGTCAAGGGCTTTGTTATTACACTACAATCACTTACCTGATTATGACGAGGTGGGATAATGTTAGTTCACCCTGAAATGAAAATAAAGCCATCTTTTACTCACCCAGCTGTTGTTCAAATGCGCGTGTTCCTGTGTGTGCGCACTCCAAGCCGCAGTAGCCTCGTGCAATATTGTCATGACAACCGGTACACAATATTCACTTAAGGAGGTTATATTATTAGTATTATTTCTTATCATATACGTTATAGAAAAGACGAGAATCGCGTTTTTTTCTATTGAGCTTGATTTCTCAAAATGGTTATGTGTGTGTGTGTATGTGTGTATGTGTGTGTGTGTGTGTGTGTGTGTGTGTGTGTGTGTGTGTGTGTGTGTGTGTGTGTGTGCTTATCCTGTTTGCAATGACAACAGTGCGAGTTATTATAGTAGGCATGAGCGCCGGCGGCTGCTGACGGCTCATAGTGTAACACAGAGGAGTGCGCTCAGAATAACGGCCGAGCTCAGTGTTTTGACTGAATAATACGGGTTCGTTCTCGCAAAACCTTATAGTGTGCCCCCTGAACACTTTCCATATGGCGCGCGTCTCCCTGTATCGTTGCGTGATACATTTGTTTATTTTTTGTAATGTTTTAGCTGATCGCCATTCACTGCCATAATAGGAAGGAGCGCGTGCAGGAACAGTATTTTAAATGTCATAGGACATAGAGCACTGGGACAACATCCGGGTAAGAAAAAGAAGGCTTTATTTTCATTTCAGGGTGAACTATCCCTTTAATAGCGTTGGTTAGCGCAGGGTTGCCCGAGGAGGACAGACGTGCGCAGCATTTCAAACATGCTACACTCGTTAATTTATACACCACATATTTGTAGTACATCCTCCCGTGCAAGAAATAAGTTTGTCATTTGTGTTGCACTGTGCCGACCCAGGCTTTTTTTTTTTTTAAGTGAAATAAAGCCACACTTTTGAGCGCCGCTTACCGTGCTCCATGGCTGCAACAGAACAAACGGGCGCGCCAAGCACTTCCGAAAACTTGCGCGTTTGGAACCGATGATCGGAATCGAAAACAAAATTTCTAAACGATTCCAATGGCATCGTTATTTTTTAAACGGTTCCAAGTTGGAACCGGTTCTCGATGCCCAACCCTAGTTATAGGTGGATGCCAGGGTGTTGTTGTTGCATGCTGGATTGTTGCTGGGGTGTTCTGGGTGGTTCTTAAGGTGTTGACGCTTGCTAGGGTGTTCTGGGTGGTTGTTATGGTGTTTCTGTCGTTATCTGGGTGGTTGCAAGGGTGTTCTGGGTCTTACTGGTTGCTAGGTGGTTATGATGTTTCTGGGGTGTTCTGGGTGGTTGTTAGGGTGTTGCTAGGGTGTTCTGTGTGGTTTGCTAGGGTGTTGTTGTTTGCTGGTTTGTTGCTGGGGTGTTCTGGGTGGTTGTTAGGGTGTTGATGCTTTCTAGGGTGTTGTTGGTTGTTCCGGGTGGTTGTTATGGTGTTTCTTTCGTGATCTGGGTGGTTGTAGGGGTGTTCTGGGTCTTAATGGTTGCTAGGTGGTTATGATGTTTCTGGGGTGTTCTGGGTGGTTTGCTAGGGTGTTGCTGGCTAATACATTTTTCAAATCAAAAGTTCAACATTACATAAAACAATAAAGAACTGTATTTTTATTAACTAACTTTTAACAAAAATTAATAAATGCTAAAAGAAAAATATTGCATGTGTTAACAAATGAGACCTTATTGTAAAGTGTTACCAATAAGCACTTTTTTGCAGTTAGACCATAACTGGCAAGCTCAAAAACCTCATAAAAGCTTTATGACAGGGGTGTATATGATCTCTGCTTGATTTTTTTTTATGATGCTTTTGTGGTGGTTTTGGAGCTTGACTCAGTCGTGGTCCTTATTAAAGGGTCAATACATGAAACATATCTGTGTAAACAGTTTTCAAAATCTCTGTTTGTGTTCCATGGAAAAATAAAGACATGAGGGTGAATAAATAATGACCAAATTCTCATTTTGAGTCAACTGTACCTTTAAATCATGAAATTTTCCTGCAGTTTGTAATGTGTGTTTTGGGTTTATTGTCTGATATCTGGAGAGTTTTACGTTCTCTGTGAGAAATTACAGTCCGTTTGAGCCGCGTGTTTACAGGTCAGTGCTCGTAACCTGCGAAACGTCACGTTGAGATTTACACGGCTCTCACGGGTCTGTTCTCTCTCAGCAACAACATCTCAGTGTTTGGTCTCGCGGCCCAAGCCAAAACAGGCCACCATGCCTCTCAGCTTCCCACAAACTCATCACACTTTTACCCCGGTAACGGTTTGCCTTGAGGACAGAATATCTCATCGGGTGTTTCCGAAAGGGTTTGGATCCATTCATTGGAGCTTTTTTTCCCCTTTTGAAGCTTCGTTTAAACTCGACACTGTGCAACTCAGGCCCATAACCGTCTACAGAGTAAATATGAGTGGAGATGAGTGATGAGAACGGCACTGGTGTGAAATGAGACAAAAGCAACAGTGTAGAACGGCAGAGCAGAGTTTGTGATTGTAATGGAGGAGGAAGAGAGACTTTATGAGCAGTAAATGGGAACAGAGAGTCTAGAGAGATTTGAGAAGATCAGACATCATGAGGTTCAGACATCACTGTCAATAAAGCTCCTGTAAAGCAGAGTCCACTGCTGAAGTATCTTAGATTCTTCATGGCTTTATATGAAGCACGGGAACAGAAGAAAAGCTAAGAGTAGTGATGCACCGATCATGATTTTACATGGCCGATTCCGATTCCGATTTTTTTCAAGAAAACTGGCCGATACCGATTTCCGATTTTTTATTTTTTTTTAACACAATAAAAGAATGAAAGTATACATGAACAAGATGTTTATTTGGTATTTAACAGGCTAAATTGGCTTTTGGCTAATGAAAACAAGTCCGCAATCTGAAATTAACAAGAAATTTAATTGGAAATTTAAAGGCTGAAAGGTGAAATTAAAGGCAACAACTGCATATTCTGCAATCCAAACAAAGATGTTACTTAAATCAGCATTTGTTTTTAAATTCAGTGTAAAGAAAAAAAGTCTTTACCAGTGAAATTAAATAAAACCAAAGTATATAATTGTTCCAAAATGTTAAATCAAATAATGTTTAGTGCAACGAAAAAAAACTAAGATGCTACAGCAGGTGCTTTTTAAATCAAATTAAGTCAATGTAATTAAGGTAAAATAAAAGGTAACACTTTAGAATAATGGTCATTAGTTAACATTAGTTAATGTATTAACTAACATGAACTAACCATGAGCAGTACATTTGTTACTGTATTTGTTCATCTTTGTTAACGTTAGTTAATATAAATCCAGCTGTTCATGGTTTGTTCATGTTAGTTCACACTGCATTAATTAATGTTAACGAGATTTTAATAATGCATTAGTAAATGTTGAAATTAACATTAACAAAATTAATAAACGCTTTATAAGTGCAGTTCATTATTAGTTAATGTTAACTAATTTAGTTAACCAATATTAACTAATGACCATTATTCTAAAGTGTTACCAAATAAAAATGATCATCCTACAGCAGGGTTTTTCCTGGGTCAAAAATGCTCTTCGGTGGTTTCTGACAGACATTGTTTTCCACACACACAGTAAAGTCCTCTACCTACATGATCTGTGAGCGCAACACTGACAATACATGTAAAATAAATGCAAAGAAACTTTTGTAATTTTTGCTTATCTTATTTTGACATCTGATATTATGTATGATCTCTACCTTGATGTTTGTTTCTTTTGATCCTCATTTTTTACACTATTTAATGATAATTGTTTTGGTATATCAATATTAAAAAGTAGCATAAAAAAATTAATAAATAGCCTAATTTTCTACCATATACAATTTAGTAAAATTATCAGCTAGCTAACAACTTTGTTCTGGTCTCACCTAACTCCAGTCTACACTAAATTATATTTCACTACACATTGTCAACATAAATAAGCTGAATGACTGTGGATGATTAAACTAATTCTTACTATCCACTCTTGCTGAATTGGGTAAGTACACTTGTGTTCTCATTTCAGAGGAGTTCTGAGTAAATTAATAAACTGGTTCGTTAGTTCAAGTGTTGGACGGATCAGTTGTTCTAACCAGTCGTTAAAATGATTCGGTTCAAATGAGTCATTGGTTCGCGAATCGGACATTAGCAGACGCGTTGTGTGTGCAGATGAAGCTGAGCTGAACAAACGCTCACTATCTGCACTTGTGCAGGGCGCGGAGAGGTAGGCTCGCGCAGGAAAGCGGCTCTTCCTCAGTTCTCCAGGTTCCGTTTGTAACACACAAGTGACATGTTCGCGAATGATTGCAATATAGGCATATGTGCACGCGGGCGCACTTCCGGATAAATCGGCAGAAAAATACAAAGAAAACCGGCCGGTTGCCGATCGCGCGCTAGAAGCAAAAACCGGCCGTTTATCCTAGCAAAACACCCAGAACACCTAAGCAACACCCTGGCAATCACCCAAAACACCCAAACAACACCCTAGCAATCACCCAAAACACCCAAGCAACACCCTAGCAATCACCCAAAACACCCAAACAACACCCTAGCAATCACCCAAAACACCCAAGCAACACCCTAGCAATCACCCAAAACACCCAAACAACACCCTAGCAATCACCCAAAACACCCAAACAACAACCTAACAATCACCCAAAACACCCAAACAACACCCTAGCAATCACCCAAAACACCCAAACAACAGCCTAACAATCACCCGAAACACCCAAACAACACCCTAACAATCACCCAAAACACACAAACAACACCCTAACAATCACCCAAAACACCCAAGCAACACCCTAGCAATTCCCCAGCACACCCAAACAACACCCTAGCAATCACCCAAAACACCCAAGCAACACCCTAGCAATCACCCAGCACACCCAAACAACACCCTAGCAATCACCCAGCACACCCAAACAACACCCTAGCAATCACCCAGCACACCCTAGCAATCACCCAGCACACCCAAGCAACACCCTAGCAATCACCCAGCACACCCAAGCAACACACTAGCAAACACCCAGCACACCCAAGCAACACCCTAGCAAACACCCAGCACACCCAAGCAACACCCTAGCAAACACCCAGCACACCCAAGCAACACCCTAGCAAACACCCAGCACACCCAAACAACACCCTAGCAATCACCCAAAACACCCAAACAACACCCTAGCTATCACATAAAACACCCAAGCAACACCCTAGCAATCACCCAGAACACCTAAGCAACACCCTAGCAATCACCCAAACAACACCCTAGCAATCACCCAAAACACCCAAACAACACCCTAGCTATCACCTAAAACACCCAAGCAACACCCTAGCAATCACCCAGAACACCTAAGCAACACCCTAGCAATCACCCAAAACACCCAAACAACACCCTAGCAATCACCCAAAACACCCAAACAACACCCTAGCAATCACCTAAAACACCCAAGCAACACCCTAGCAATCACCCAGAACACCTAAGCAACACCCTAGCAATCACCCAAAACACCCAAACAACACCCTAGCTATCACCTAAAACACCCAAGCAACACCCTAGCAATCACCCAGAACACCTAAGCAACACCCTAGCAATCACCCAAAACACCCAAACAACACCCTAGCAATCACCCAAAACACCCAAACAACACCCTAGCAATCACCTAAAACACCCAAGCAACACCCTAGCAATCACCCAAAACACCCAAACAACACCCTAGCAATCACCTAAAACACCCAAGCAACACCCTAGCAATCACCCAAAACACCCAAACAACACCCTAGCTATCACCTAATACACCCAAGCAACACCCTAACAATCACCCAGAACACCCAAACAACACCCTAGCAATCACCTAAAACACCCAAGCAACACCCTAGCAATCACCCAAAACACCCAAACAACACCCTAGCAATCACCTAAAACACCCAAGCAACACCCTAACAATCACCCAGAACACCTAAGCAACACCCTAGCAATCACCCAAAACACCCAAACAACACCCTAGCTATCACCTAAAACACCCAAACAACACCCTAGCTATCACCTAAAACACCCCAAGCAACACCCTATCAATCACCCAGAACACCTAAGCAACACCCTAGCAATCACCCAAAACACCCAAACAACACCCTAGCTATCACCTAAAACACCCAAACAACACCCTAGCAATCACCCAAAACACCCAAACAACTCCCTAGCTATCACCTAAAACACCCAAGCAACACCCTGGCAATCACCCAGCACACCCAAACAACACCCTAGCAATCACCCAAAACACCCAAACAACACCCTAGCTATCACCTAAAACACCCAAGCAACACCCTAGCAATCACCCAGAACACCTAAGCAACACCCTAGCAATCACCCAAAACACCCAAACAACACCCTAGCTATCACCTAAAACACCCAAACAACACCCTAGCTATCACATAAAACACCCAAGCAACACCCTAGCAATCACCCAGAACACCTAAGCAACACCCTAGCAATCACCCAAAACACCCAAGCAACACCCTAGCAATCACCCAAAACACCCAAACAACACCCTAGCTATCACCTAAAACACCAAAACAACACCCTAGCAATCACCCAAAACACCCAAACAACTCCCTAGCTATCACCTAAAACACCCAAGCAACACCCTGGCAATCACCCAGCACACCCAAACAACACCCTAGCAATCACCCAAAACACCCAAACAACACGCTAACAATCACCCAAAACACCCAAGCAACACCCTAGCAATCACCCAGCACACCCAAACAACACCCTAGCAATCACCCAAAACACGCAAGCAACACCCTAGCAATCACCCAAAACACCCAAGCAACACCTTAGCAATCCCCCAGCACACCCAAACAACACCCTAGCAATCACCCAGCACACCCAAACAATCCCCTAGCAATCATCCAAAACACCCAAACAACACCCTTGCAATCACCCAAAACACCCAAGCAATCACCCAGCACACCCCAGCAACACCCTAGCAATCACCCAAAACACCCAAACAACACCCTAGCAATCACCCAAAACACCCAAACAACACCCTAGCAATCACCCAAAACACCCAAGCAATCACCCAGCACACCCAAGCAACACCCTAGCAATCACCCAAAACACCCAAGCAACACCCTGGCAATCACCCAGTACACCCAAACAACACCCTAGCAATCACCCAAAACACCCAAACAACACCCTAACAATCACCCAACACACCCAAACAACACCCTAACAATCACCCAAAACACCCAAACAACACCCTAACAATCACCCAAAACACCCAAGCAACACCCTGGCAATCACCCAGCGCACCCAAACAACACCCTAGCAATCACCCAAAACACCCAAACAACACCCTAACAATCACCCAAAACACCCAAACAACACCCTAGCAATCACCCAAAACACCCAAACAACACCCTAGCAATCACCCAAAACACCCAAGCAACACCCTAGCAATCACCCAAAACACCCAAACAACACCCTAACAATCACCCAAAACACCCAAACAACACCCTAGCAATCACCCAAAACACCCAAACAACAACCTAACAATCACCCAAAACACCCAAACAACACCCTAGCAATCGCCCAAAACACCCAAACAACAGCCTAACAATCACCCGAAACACCCAAGCAACACCCTAGCAATCACCCAGAACACCTAAGCAACACCCTAGCAATCACCCAAACAACACCCTAGCAATCACCCAAAACACCCAAACAACACCCTAGCTATCACCTAAAACACCCAAGCAACACCCTAGCAATCACCCAGAACACCTAAGCAACACCCTAGCAATCACCCAAAACACCCAAACAACACCCTAGCAATCACCTAAAACACCCAAGCAACACCCTAGCAATCACCCAGAACACCTAAGCAACACCCTAGCAATCACCCAAAACACCCAAACAACACCCTAGCTATCACCTAAAACACCCAAGCAACACCCTAGCAATCACCCAGAACACCTAAGCAACACCCTAGCAATCACCCAAAACACCCAAACAACACCCTAGCAATCACCCAAAACACCCAAATAACACCCTAGCAATCACCTAAAACACCCAAGCAACACCCTAGCAATCACCCAAAACACCCAAACAACACCCTAGCAATCACCTAAAACACCCAAGCAACACCCTAGCAATCACCCAGAACACCTAAGCAACACCCTAGCAATCACCCAAAACACCCAAACAACACCCTAGCTATCACCTAAAACACCCAAGCAACACCCTATCAATCACCCAGAACACCCAAGCAACACCCTAGCAAACACCCAAACAACACCCTAACAATCACCCAAAACACCCAAACAACAACCTAACAATCACCCAAAACACCCAAACAACACCCTAGCAATCGCCCAAAACACCCAAACAACAGCCTAACAATCACCCGAAACACCCAAGCAACACCCTAGCAATCACCCAGAACACCTAAGCAACACCCTAGCAATCACCCAAACAACACCCTAGCAATCACCCAAAACACCCAAACAACACCCTAGCTATCACCTAAAACACCCAAGCAACACCCTAGCAATCACCCAGAACACCTAAGCAACACCCTAGCAATCACCCAAAACACCCAAACAACACCCTAGCAATCACCCAAAATACCCAAACAACACCCTAGCAATCACCTAAAACACCCAAGCAACACCCTAGCAATCACCCAGAACACCTAAGCAACACCCTAGCAATCACCCAAAACACCCAAACAACACCCTAGCTATCACCTAAAACACCCAAGCAACACCCTATCAATCACCCAGAACACCTAAGCAACACCCTAGCAATCACCCAAAACACCCAAACAACACCCTAGCTATCACCTAAAACACCCAAACAACACCCTAGCAATCACCCAAAACACCCAAACAACTCCCTAGCTATCACCTAAAACACCCAAGCAACACCCTGGCAATCACCCAGCACACCCAAACAACACCCTAGCAATCACCCAAAACACCCAAACAACACCCTAGCTATCACCTAAAACACCCAAGCAACACCCTAGCAATCACCCAGAACACCTAAGCAACACCCTAGCAATCACCCAAAACACCCAAACAACACCCTAGCTATCACCTAAAACACCCAAACAACACCCTAGCTATCACATAAAACACCCAAGCAACACCCTAGCAATCACCCAGAACACCTAAGCAACACCCTAGCAATCACCCAAAACACCCAAGCAACACCCTAGCAATCACCCAAAACACCCAAACAACACCCTAGCTATCACCTAAAACACCAAAACAACACCCTAGCAATCACCCAAAACACCCAAACAACTCCCTAGCTATCACCTAAAACACCCAAGCAACACCCTGGCAATCACCCAGCACACCCAAACAACACCCTAGCAATCACCCAAAACACCCAAACAACACGCTAACAATCACCCAAAACACCCAAGCAACACCCTAGCAATCACCCAGCACACCCAAACAACACCCTAGCAATCACCCAAAACACGCAAGCAACACCCTAACAATCACCCAAAACACCCAAGCAACACCTTAGCAATCCCCCAGCACACCCAAACAACACCCTAGCAATCACCCAGCACACCCAAACAATCCCCTAGCAATCATCCAAAACACCAAAACAACACCCTTGCAATCACCCAAAACACCCAAGCAATCACCCAGCACACCCCAGCAACACCCTAGCAATCACCCAAAACACCCAAACAAAACCCTAGCAATCACCCAAAACACCCAAACAACACCCTAGCAATCACCCAAAACACCCAAACAACACCCTAGCAATCACCCAAAACACCCAAGCAATCACCCAGCACACCCAAGCAACACCCTAGCAATCACCCAAAACACCCAAGCAACACCCTGGCAATCACCCAGCACACCCAAACAACACCCTAGCAATCACCCAAAACACCCAAACAACACCCTAACAATCACCCAACACACCCAAACAACACCCTAACAATCACCCAAAACACCCAAGCAACACCCTGGCAATCACCCAGCGCACCCAAACAACACCCTAGCAATCACCCAAAACACCCAAACAACACCCTAACAATCACCCAAAACACCCAAACAACACCCTAGCAATCACCCAAAACACCCAAGCAACACCCTAGCAATCACCCAAAACACCCAAACAACACCCTAGCAATCACCCAAAACACCCAAACAACACCCTAACAATCACCCAAAACACCCAAACAACAACCTAACAATCACCCAAAACACCCAAACAACACCCTAGCAATCGCCCAAAACACCCAAACAACAGCCTAACAATCACCCGAGACACCAAAACAACACCCTAACAATCACCCAAAACACACAAACAACACCCTAACAATCACCCAAAACACCCAAGCAACACCCTAGCAATCCCCCAGCACACCCAAACAACACCCTAGCAATCACCCAGCACACCCAAACAACACCCTAGCAATCACCCAGCACACCCAAACAACACCCTAGCAATCACCCAAAACACCCAGGCAACACCCTTGCAATCACCCAAAACACCCAAGCAACACCCTAGCAATCACCCAGCACACCCTAGCAATCACCCAGCACACCCAAGCAACACCCTAGCAAACACCCAGCACACCCAAGCAACACCCTAGCAAACACCCAGCACACCCAAGCAACACCCTAGCAAACACCCAGCACACCCAAGCAACACCCTAGCAATCACCCAGCACACCCAAGCAACACCCTAGCAATCACCCAGCACACCCTAGCAATCACCCAAAACACCCAAGCAACACCCTAGCAATCACCCAGCACACCCAAGCAACACCCTAGCAATCACCCAGCACACCCCAGCACACCCAAGCAACACCCTAGCAATCACCCAGCACACCCTAGCAATCACCCAGCACACCCAAGCAACACCCTAGCAAACACCCAGCACACCCAAGCAACACCCTAGCAATCACCCAGCACACCCCAGCAACACCCTAGCAAACACCCAGCACACCCAAGCAACACCCTAGCAATCACCCAGCACACCCTAGCAATCACCCAAAACACCCAAGCAACACCCTAGCAATCACCCAGCACACCCAAGCAACACCCTTGCAATCACCCAAAACACCCAAGCAACACCGTAGCAATCACCCAAAACACCCAAACAACACCCTAGCTATCACCTAAAACACCCAAGCAACACCCTAGCAATCACCCAGCACACCCAAGCAACACCCTTGCAATCACCCAAAACACCCAAACAACACCCTAGCTATCACCTAAAACACCCAAGCAACACCCTAGCAATCACCCAGCACACCCAAGCAACACCCTTGCAATCACCCAAAACACCCCAGCAACACCCTAGCAATCACCCAAAACACCCAAACAACACCCTAGCAATCACCCAAAACACCCCAGCAACACACTAGCAACCGCATAACATCCACCTACCAACAACTAGGGTTCTGAGTGGTTGTCAGGGGCCAGTTGCATAAACTAAGCCATTATGTTAAGACAGTGTCTTAAGATCTAGTATGAGCCACTAGCAGTTAGGCAAGTGGCATTCAGTGGTACTTTTCGTATCAAATTAGGCCAGTCTATGTTTTTATGTAACTGATTAAAAAAAATTATGAACAGTCTTAAAGAAAAAAATGTATGTTTAACTTGTAAGACTAGTCTTAACGGTTTATTCAACCGGCCCCAGGTTGTTGTTGGTTGGGAGGTGGATGTTATTCGATTATAAGGGTATTGCTGTTCTAGGCAGTTGCTAAGGATTTGCTAGGTTAAATTGATGTGTTTCTAAGTGGTTGCCAGGTTGTTGTTGGTTGGTAGGTGATTGCTAGGGTATTATTGGGGTGTTCTGGGTGGTTGCTGGGGTGTTGTTAGGGGGTTGCTGGCTGCTATGTGGTTGATAGGGTATTGCTTGGTTGTGCTGGGTGGTTGCTAGGTTGTTGCCGGTGGTGTTCTAGGGTTCTGAGTGGTTGCCAGGTTGTTGGTTGGTAGGTTGATGTAATTCGGCAGCATGGGTATTGTTGGAGTATTTTAGGTCATTGCTAGGGTGTTGATGGGATGTTTTGGGTGGTTGTTAGGCGTTTTGTGTGGTTGCTAAGGAGATGTTGGTTGCTAGGTGTTTCTATGCAGTTTGATGTGTTTCTAAGTGGTTGCCAGGTTGTTGTTGGTAGGTAGGTGGTTGCTAGGGTATTACTGGGGTGTTCTGGGCTGTTGCTAAGGGGTTGCTGGCTCCTATGTGGTTGCTAGTTTGTTGCTGGGGTGTTCTTGGGTTTTGAGTGGTTGCCAGGTTGTTGTTGGTTGGTAGGTGGATTTTATGCGGTTGCAAGGGTATTGCTGGAGTGTTTTGGGGGATTGCATAGGGTGTTGCTTGGGTGTGCTGGGTGGTTGCTAGGGTGTTCTTGGGTTCTGAGTGGTTGCCAGGTTGTTGTTGGTAGGTGGATGTTATGCGGTTGCAAGGGTATTGCTGGATTGTTTTAGGTGATTGCTAAGGTGTTGCTTGGGTGTGCTGGGTGGTTGCTTGGGTGTTCTAGGGTTCTAAGTGGTTGCCAGCTTGTTGTTGGTTGGTAGGTGGATGTTATGCGGTTGCAAGGGTATTGCTGGATTGTTTTAGGTGATTGCTAGGGTGTGCTGGGTGGTTGCTTGGGTAAGCTGGGTGGTTGCTAGGGTGTTGCTGGGGTTTTCTAGGGTTCTAAGTGGTTGCCAGCTTGTTGTTGGTTGGTAGGTGGATATTATGCAGTTGCAAGGGTATTGCTAGAGTGTTTTGGGGGATTGCTAGGGTGTTGCTTGGGTGTGCTGGGTGGTTGCTAGGGTGTTGCTGGGGTGTTCTAGGGTTTTGAGTGGTTGCCAGCTTGTTGTTGGTTGGTAGGTGGATGTTATGCGGTTGCAAGGGTATTGCTGGATTGTTTTAGGTGATTGCTAGGGTGTGCTGGGTGGTTGCTTGGGTAAGCTGGGTGGTTGCTAGGGTGTTGCTGGGGTTTTCTAGGGTTCTAAGTGGTTGCCAGCTTGTTGTTGGTTGGTAGGTGGATATTATGCAGTTGCAAGGGTATTGCTAGAGTGTTTTGGGGGATTGCTAGGGTGTTGCTTGGGTGTGCTGGGTGGTTGCTAGGGTGTTCTAGGGTTCTAAGTGGTTGTCAGCTTGTTGTTGGTTGGTAGGTGGATGTTATGTGGTTGCAAGGGTATTGCTAGAGTATTTTGGGTGATTGCTAAGGTGTTGCTTGGGTGTGCTGGGTGGTTGCTTGGGTGTGCTGGGTGATTGCTAGGGTGTTGCTGGGGTGTTCTAGGGTTCTGAGTGGTTGCCAGCTTGTTGTTGGTTGGTAGGTGGATGTTTTGCGGTTGCAAGGGTATTGCTGGATTGTTTTAGGTGATTGCTAGGGTTTTGCTTGGGTGTGCTAAGTGGTTGCTAGGCGTTCTGGGTGGTTGCTAAGGAGTTATGGGTGGTTGCTAGGATTTTGTTGGTTCCTAGGGTGATCGGGGTGGTTGCTAGGTGGTTACTACAGGGAGTGCAGAATTATTAGGCACGTTGATTTTCTGATCAAATTTTTTTTCCAGGCACATTTGACCAATTCCAAACCACAGTAATCCTAATAACTACTATTGATTTAGTATTTAATAATGTATAAGTGATATATAATTGTTCATGAAGGCTGGAAATGAAAATCACCTTATATTCAGGTGTGCAGAATTATTAGGCATGTTTTCTTTTAAAGATAAATTGAGCCAAAAAGAGATTTAACTCAGACTGAAAAGTCAAAAATTATTAAATGCCCATGAGAAGGATGCAATACTAATGCAATACTAGACATTGCAGTTAAGGCGTGACCATTGGACAGTGAAATGCTCGTTGGGTCAGCAGGATCTGACAAAAACAGGTGGTGAAGAAAAGACGCCTGTTAACTGCAAAAGAATTAAGAATTAAGGTGAAGAATTAAGGGTGAAACCATCAGGAACCCTTTAGTCTCCAGCGCCACCATTTTCCAGAGCTGTGACCTACCTGGAGTCTCCAGAAGTGAAGGTGTCAGGATCTCAGAGACTTCAGTTAGGTAAAGAATCCTAAAAAATGACCCCCACTAGATAAGAATCACAAGCTGAAGTGTTGTAAAATACATGAAGAAGGTTTTTTTATAGGCTTTATGGACAGATAGGTTGAGAGTGACTCTTGAAGGACCAGCACCACATCCTCTAGTACCACTGTTTGAAGAATTCATCTTCCAGAATCTGGCAGAACGTTTTGGGAGTTCATTTTAGTCCATCTCTGAAGTCCGTTTTGCAAATGTCTAGTATTGCATTAGTATTGCATCCTTCTCATGGGCATTTAATACTTTTTGACTTTTCAGTCTGAGTTAAATCTCTTTTTTGGCTCAATTTATCTGTAAAAGAAAACATGCCTAATAATTCTGCACACCTGAATATAAGGTGATTTTCATTTCCAGCCTTCATGAACAATTATATATCACTTATACATTATTAAATACTAAATCAATAGTAGTTATTAGGATTACTGTGGTTTGGAATTGGTCAAATGTGCCTGGAAAAAAAATATGATCAGAAAATCAACGTGCCTAATAACTCTGCACTCCCTGTATGCTGTTGCTTAATTGTTCCGAGTGTTCGTTGTTGGTTGATAGGTGGTTGCTATGCAGTTGCTGGGTTGTTCTGGGTGGTTGCTAGGGTTCAAAAACGTTGTGGGTTCAATATGAGTTCAGCTGTATGGGCAGCATCTGTGTCATGATGTTGATTACCACAGAAAATAATTCCAGCTTGTGAAAACAAGAACAAATCACATTTACAGTAACAATTACAACGGGAGTCTGTGGGGCAAGACAATTACACAGAGGCAAACCGTGTGTGTGGAAAACGTGAACCAAAAATATCCAGCTAAGATCGCATGTTTTGTTGTTATTAAATTGTGAGATTTCATGTTTTAAAACAGAGAAATATGAGCAGCTTCAGTGTTTTACCGTGGTAGATGTGCTGCCGGCAGGTTTAGGGTTGCGGTAAATCACCGTCTGTTTAAGCCTCGACTCGATGCTCACACACTCCAGAAAGCTTTTTAAGTATTAACCAGAGTAGCGTTTGAGGAATGTGTGTGTGTGTGTGTGTGTGTGTGTGTGTGTGTGTGTGTGTGTGTGTGTTTGTGTCTGGATCCACTGAAGCCGGATCATATATTTCAGTGTGTAAGAGCCGGAATATCAGTGTTTCCGCCACATTTATAAAGTGAGCTGGAATAATGAAAACAACTTGAGCCTGTAAAGTGCATTTTTACGTTTAGACGGAGTCATAAATACACACACACACGTCATGCAGTGATTGGCCGTTTAATGCTGCGTGACAGTCGGCGTTTGTCTTTCTGAACGGAATAAGCTGCGATCAGAGGAACAGCAGAAGCTCAACAAGATCATCTCGCGTGTATGAACACACACTGCACATGATCGGCACGTCATGTTGCAGATCCAAACGAACGTCTGACAGTTGTGGCAAATATTATTAGATTTCAGAGACTGTGTGTGTGAGAGAGAGAGAGAGAGAGAGAGAGAGAGTCAGTGTGTGACAGAGAGTGTGTGTTTGTGACTCTGTGTGTTTGTGACTCTGTGTGTGTG